>CAUYQU010076114.1:0-33239 GCA_963574635.1 Cheracebus regulus | reverse complement strand
AGGAGATTAACAGTTGGTTGCCCCCCAGAAGATGTCTGGGGTATATGATACACATGCAATTAATGCCACAAAGCCCATAAAAACCCTAGAAGAAAACCTAGACAAAACCATTCACGACATAGGCATAGGCAAGGACTTCATGACTAAAACACCGAAAGCATTGGCAACAAAAGCCAAAATAGACAAATAGGATCTAATTAAACTCCAGGGCTTCTGCACAGCAAAAGAAACCATCATTAGAGTGAACCAGCAACCAACAAAATGGGAAAAACTTTTGCAGTCTACCCATCTGACAAAGGGCTAATATCCAGAAGCTACAAAGAACTAAAACGGATGTACAAGGGAAAAACAAACCCATTCAAAAGTTGGCAAAGGATATGAACTGACACTTTTTTCAAAAGTAGACATATATGAGGTCAACAAACATAAAAAATGCTCATCATCACTGGTCATTAGAAAAATGCAAATCAAAACCACATTGAGATACCATCTCAAGCCAGTTAGAACTGTGATCATTAAAAAATCTGGAGAAAACAGATGCTGGAGAGGATGTGGAGAAATAGGAACACTTTTACACTATTGGTGGGAGTGTCAATCAGTTCAACCATTGTGGAAGACAGTGTGGTGATTCCTCAAGGATCTAGAAATAGAAATTCCATTTGACCCAGCAATCCCATTACTGGGTATATATGCAAAGGATTATAAATTATTCTATTATAAAGACACATGTACACATATGTTCATTGTGGCACAGTTTACAATAGCAAAGACCTGGAACCAACCCAAATGCCCATCAATGATAGACTGGACAGGGAAAATGTGGCACATATACACCATGGAATACTATGCAGCCATAAAAAAAGATGAGTTTGTGTCCTTTGTACAGACATGAATGAAGCTGGAAACCATCATTCTCAACAAACTGACACAAGAATAGAAAATCGAACACTGCATGTTCTCATTCACAGGCGGGTGTTGAACAATGAGAACACATGGACACAGGGAGGGGAGCATCACACACTGGGCTCTGTTGGGGAGGAAGTAGGGGAGGACAGTGGCAGGTATGGAGTTGGGGAGGGATAACGTGGGGAGAAATGCCAGATATAGGTGATGGGGGATGGAGGCAGCAAACCGCATTGCCATGTATGTACCTATGCAACAATCCTGCATGTTCTTCACATGTACCCTAGAACCTAAAGTGCAATCAAATATATATAAAAAGAAATTTAAAAAAATGCCACAAAGCCAATGTCCTGCTTCACACCATGCCTTGGTGCTTTCAGAGATGGGCTAAATGGCTATGACACTGATGTTGATGGTCATTTATCATGTGTGATGGTTAATACTGAGTGTCAACTTGATTGAAGGATGCAATATTGATCCTAGGTGTGTCTGTGATTGTGTTGCCAAAGGAGATTAACATTTGGGTCAGTGGGCTAGGGAAGGCAGATCCATCCTTAATCAGGTGGATACCATCTAATCAGCCACCAGTGCATATAAAGCAGGCAGAAAAATGTGAAGCAATGAGATGGGCCTAGCCTCCCAGCCTACATCTGTCTCCTGTGCTAAATGCTTCCTGCTCTAGAACCCAGACTCTAAGTTCTTCAGTTTTGGGCCTCAGTCTGGCTCTCCTTGCTCCTCAGCTTGCAGACAGCCTATTATGGGATCTTGTGATCCTGTAAGTTAATAATAAACTCATATATATGAGTTTATATATATATGAGTATATACATGAGTTTATTAAGTATATATATATATATCCTATTACTTCTGTCCCTCTAAGAGAACTCTGAATAATACTACATATTTTAGTATCAGGAGTGGAGTTCAGAACAGGAGAAGGCTCTGCAACAGGTCAAGATTGCTGTGCAAGCTGCTCAGCTACTTGGGTCATCTGACTCAACAGATCCAATGGTGCTTGAGGTGTCAGTGGCAGATAGGGATGCTGTGTAGAGCCTTTGGCAGGCCACCATAGGTGAATTACAGTGGAGGCCTCTAGGATTTTGGAGCAAGGCCCTGACATCTTCTGCAGATAACTACTCTCCTTTTGAGAGCCAGCTCTTGGCCCATTACTAGGCTTTGGTGGAAACTGCACGTTTGACTGATTCTGGGTCATCAAGTCACCATGCTACCTGAAGTGCCTATCATGAACTGCATGTTTTCTGACCTACCTAGCCATAAAGTAGACTATGCATAGCAGCATTCCATCATCAAATGGAAGTAGTATATACATGATCGGGTTTGAGCAGGTCCTGGAGGCACAAGTAAGCACATGAGAAAGTGGCTCAAATGCCCATGTCTCCATTCCTGCCACAGTCCCTTCTCTTCCCCAGCCTCCACCATGGCCTCCTGGGGAATTCTCTATGATCAGTTGACAGAGGAAGAGAAGACTAGGGCCTGGATATGGCCACGATATGCAGGCACCACCTAAAGTGGACAGTTGCAGCACTACAGCCCCTTTCTAGGACATCCCTGAAGGACAGCAGTGAAGGAAAATCTTCCCAGTGGACAGACTTCAAGCAGTGCACCTGGTTGTGTACTTTGCATGGAAGGTGAGAAATGGCCAGATGTATGATTATACACTGATTGATGGGCTGTAGCCAATGGTTTGGCTGGATGGTCAGGGACTTGGAAGAAGCATAATTGGAAAATAAGTGACAAAGAAATTTGGGGAAGAGGTATGTGGATGGCCCTCTCTGAGTGGTCAAAAATTGTGAAGATATTGGTATTCCATGTGAGTCCTCACCAATTGGTGACCTCAGTGGAGGAGGAGTTTAATAATCAAGTGGATGTGATGACCCATTCTGTCAACACCACTCAGCCTCTTTCCCCAGCCACCCCAGTTTGCCAGCAGCAGTGACCAACCTTGAGCCCTCAGTATGACACCATTCCTCAGGGTGATCAGCCAGGTACCTGGCAGCAGGTTAATTATATTTGACTTCTTCTATCATGGAAAAGGCAATAGTTTGTCCTCACTGGAATAGACACTTACACCAGATATGGGTTCACCTATCCTGCATGCAATGCTTCTGCCAAGTCTACCATCTGTGGACTCATGAAATGCCTTATCCACCATCATGGTATTCCACACAGCATTGCCTCTAACCAAGGCACTCACTTTACAGCTAAAGAATTGTGGCAGTGAGCCCTTAAATGCATATGGAATTCACTGGTCTTACCATGTTCCCCAACATCCTGAAGCAGCTACATCAATAGAATGGTAGAATTGCCATTTGAACTCACAATTACAATGCCATCTAGGTGACAATACTTTGCAAGGCTGGGGCAAAGTTTTCCAGAAGGACATGTATGCTCTGCATCAAGTCCAACATATAATACTGTTTCTCCCATAGCCAGGATTCACAGGTCTTGGAATCAAGGGGTGGAAGTGGAAGTGATACCACTCACCATCACCCCTAGTGATCCATGAGCAAAATTTTGCTTTCTGTTCTCACAACATTACGTTCTGCAGGCCTAGAGGTCTTAGTTTCAGAGGGAGGAATGCTGCCACTAGGAGCCACAACAATGAATCCATTAAACTGGAAGTTAAGGTTGCCACCTGGACACTTTGGGCTCCTCCTACCTTTAAGTCAACAGTCAAGGAAGTTACAGTGTTGGCTGTGGTGATTGACCCAGACTATCAAGATAAAAACAGTGTGCTACCTCACAACCGAGGCAAGGAAGAGAATGCATGGAATATAGATCCATTAGGGCATCCCTTAGTGTTACCATGCCCTGTGATTAAGGTTAATGGGAAATTACAACAGCGCAACCAGGCAGGATTACAAATGACCCCGACCCCTCAGGAATGAAGGTTTGAGTCACTTCACCAGGAAAAAACCCACAACCTGCTGAGGTGCTTGCTGAAGGCAAAGGGAATACAGGGACAGTAAGATAAGGTAGTCATCAATACCAGCTAGAACCACATGACCAGCTGCAGAAACGAGGACTGTAATTGTCATGAGTATTTCCTCCTTCTTTTGTTAAAAATAGGTTTGCTCATGCATAAGCTTGTACTAAGAAAATATCTTCATTGTTTTCCTTTTCTTTCATCATGTGACATAAGATTTATTGACTTCATATCAGCGTTTAAGTATTGTTAATTTTATGTAATAGTATTTGGGTTGGGGATTGGTGCATATCCAGTTGTACCAAGGAGAGTTTTATGATGTCAGGTGTAATTATGACATTGTCATTATTTGAGGATTATGTAGGATCTCAGAAGATATGTGTGGGTTCAAGTTGATAAGGGGTGGACTTTTGATGATTAATATTGAATGTCAACTTTATTGAATTAAAGGATGCAATATTGATCCTGGGTGTGTCTGTGAGGGTGTGGCCAAAGGAGATTGACATTTGAGTCAGTGGGCTGAGGAAGGCAGACCCACCCAGGTGAGTACCATCTAATCAGTTGCCAGCACATGAAAAGCAGGCAGAAAAACGTGAAGCAACGAGACAGGCTTAGCTTCCCAGCCTGCATTGTTCTCCGGTGCTGGATGCTTTCTGCCCTCGATCATGAGACCCCAAGTTCTTCAGTTTTGGAACTCAGACTGGCTCTCCTTGCTCCTCAGCCTGCAGACAGCCTATTGTGGGACCTTGTGATCATGTAAGTTAATACTTAATAAATTCCCCTTAATATATATATGTGTGTGTGTGTGTGTGTGTGTATATATATATATACATATATATATATATATACATATATATATATATATATATCTCCCATTAGTTCCATCCCTCTAAGAGAACCCTGACTAATATATCATGATTCAGTTAAAATGTTCTGTATGGAGGCTCAAGAGGTCTGGTTTAAAGCCCAGGTTTCTCACCAACTCATTGATAGACTTGGGCAAATCAAAGCACTTCTCTGTCCATGTTAGGTCCTCTCTCAAAGGGAAATAATAAAAAGTGGATTCATCACAGGGGAATGTGGTAAGAAAGATGAGGCACAGGTGTGGAAATAAGAGAACATACTAAAATCTGTGGTCAATACCTAAGAGGAGACACCTTATACTTAGGTTTGTAGTACTAACAAAAACAAAAAATTTGGTATTGAGTAGAAAAACTATCCTTCCAGACTGTGTACTTTTTCTTAACTCTTGAATTCAAAACCACATTTATTTTTCTCTTCTCACACTGCCCCCTCTTTGTCTTCAACTTCCTCCCCCTCTCTGGTGCCCCAGTTTTATTTCTGGGTGTGTAATTGCCTCTTCCTTAAAACTCCTGTGGGAGATGCATCAAATCCTTCTTCAGGGGAGAACATGTTGTTTGGTCACTAGAAACGCTGTCACTGGCAGTCTTGAGCTGCTAGCTCCTCCACCGTCAGCCTCAGCTGTAGTGAGCTGCATGTTCTCCCACGATGGCACATATCAACTGCTTGATCTTGTTGGGGACAGCAAAGAGCTCTGGGGGAAACTCAGATAGGCTATATCTCCTTAGTGCTCTCTTTGGGGTGACAGTTTGTGAAGCCTGAATCACTGTTCAGATATTCTTTCTGCTTTAATCACCTTTCAAAACCTCTCTTTCACAGGTGTTGACACCTAAAAAATATTATTTAAGCCCAATTCCATCTTAGGGTCTGCTTTTAGCATATTCAACCTGCAACACCTGCAATATACACAGTCTCTATTAACTTTGACTTGCTGGTAATAGGATCGTCATTATATGCCTCGTGCACTCATCTGCCCCCTCCTTAGGGTACAGACTTGCTTACCTAAAAGATCATTTTGCAGGCTTTAATTTTGTCTGCTAGAATGAATGAATTAACCTTCTCTAAAACCAGAAAATGGATCATTTACTGCCTGTTTCAGATTTACATGATAAAATAAAAGTTGGCAGGGACATTTTTTTAAAGGATCACATAATCCCTGTGGTCAGTGTTGTCATCAGGTCAGAGTTTATTATGCTCCAAAGAGCAAGAATGGAGGTTACAAGGGCAAAGAAAGGAGCAAAGTCAAAGAAAATTCAACAAGCATTTTTTGAAAATCATTATTAACATAACCAAAATCTGCTCACAAGGAGGCATGTGGTTCAGACTCAGGTGCCGATGTGGGGAAAGGTGTCTGTTTCATTCCCTGACTCCTTTCGTTGGGGTTCCAGACTTCGTAAAAGGAAGAGAGAGTGATTGCCAGACTAGACGATTCGGAGATCAGAAGCAGTTGTAGTGGAAAACTATTTGCCGTCTCAGCCTCATTTCCTTCATCTGTGTGAGTGAGGGAGCGGTTAAGACCAGTGAAACTGCTTGAGATAACTCCTACATCTACTTCCTCTGACTCTAAAACTGACTTTTTATTGTGTATAGAATTGTACTATAATGATCCCTCTACCATTATTCATATGAGGGGGAGGGAGGGAAGGAGAAGAAGTGGGAAAGGGAGAGGAAGAAAATGTTGTGTTTAATCTTTATTCCTGTGATAATACATACGTGTGCGTAAAGATGTATAGACATACACACACATAGAGAATAAGCAGACATTATAATAGAAAAATCTGTGGTCCTGTCTTTCAAATATAGGAGAGAAGAGACTGTATTAGTTGTCAGTTGATGAGTTTGAAGGGAATGGTGCCTCAGACAAATATCAGACACAGGGAAAAGACACAATGGACCAGGATCACCCTTGCTTGAATCAGATCCCTCCCCCACCCCCTTCTTGTCCTTCCTTCCCCCTCCCTATTCTGCCCCATCTCCTTTTCACTCCTCCTCCTCATCCCCCTTCTCCAGTTTGTAACATCAGAGGACTGGCTTCTACCACAGGTGGAAGGCTTTATGGCTCCACAGGCTTATATAACTAGCCCAATCTTCTCCCTGATTTTAATATACTTCAACCTTGGCAGAAAACATCTTGACTAGCTCATTCCCCCTTCTGAACATATGTCGGCTCTTTATTATAAAAACAACCACAGCAGTTCTTACCAGGATCTCCCAGGGAAACCCAAAGAGAACTGGAACTTGTCTCAGACATCACCATCAGAATACCAAAGAAAAGCTCCAGGAGTAGTTTTGAGAATCTTTTTTTTTGTGTGTGGCACTTAGCCAGACTTCCCTGGTTAAAAGAGCAGGGAGCTCTGTCTTTGAATGCCAGTGTCTTGTGGTCCACGTTGACCATCCGACACAGAGGCCTGTGGCGTGGTCCATTTCTAATGTACACATGTTCCTGGCCACTAGGACAGATCATCAGCTGGGCCAGGGAGAGTGTGGCCATCCCTGTTCAATAAAACAATTCTAACTTGCTCTACTCAGTGCACAACCATTAATAGCAAGTAATATAGAACATTTGGAGAAGCAGAGAGGGCTGAGGATGACCAGAGATCAGTCTGAAGCTCAGGCCACTCTAGGCTGCATCCGGCCCTGCAGCAAACTTAGAAGACCAGAGTGGTGCCATGCCTCAGCACTGCCCTGCACATGAGCGTGCCAGGGTGGAGCAGTGGGGTGCACTTCAGTAAAGGGCATCGCTGGTTGAAGTTCATTCTCCTGATCTAAAGGGAAGCCTGGCCTTGTCTGCACAGGACACAGGATCTCCATCTTCTACAGGCTCCCTGTCCCTTTTGTGTTTGATCAATGCAGGTAGGGAGGTAGGAACAGAGGACTGAGGGTCTCAGCAATGATGTTACAGGAAACACCTAGATATCGCCTAGAGAACACACAAGAAGCTAGGTGGAACTGGCCAAGTCTTAAATGTCCATGGATTTTTAATGGAGCCACTTTGTCCTTATTCAATGCAAGTGTTTCTGGATGGGGGTGACTCTCCTTTGTGGTTCAGTGACCCAGGCTTCTTCCCTCCTGAGGTCCTGCCATCTTCAGCTTGTGGACCCCACAGTTGCCCTGGGACAGTCTCCAATCACCAAGTTATTTTCAGTAGTGTGTTGAACTCTTTTCTATATAAAAATAGTATATAATTGAAGTTGGCTGGAGAATACATATTCCTTGCAATCCCACACTGTTTTTATTTGATATATATGTGATGAAATATACTTGTGTATCATGTTCAGTAAAACCATGGATATCATTAAGCTTTGCTTGTGGTTAGATTCAAAGCTTAAAAAATTCAGAGCTTCAAGGGATTTCAGAAAACATCCAGTCACACATAGAAATATGTCTTGAATATTGAGGCTCAAGGAAGGTATTTAGCTTGTGCATAGTTACCAGTTAGTTTTTGCAGAAGCTGGATACACTTTCATGTCAGCTTTTCTTTTTAATTTCCCTTTTATGGTATCTCAGTTACTGATAGATGACTGAATAAACTCTTGTGCATTTCTGGACTCCGTTCTTTTTTTCTCTTTCTGTCCTCCTTTTCTTTCTTTTTATTCTTTTTAAATTTATTTTATCATCTTCAAAGTCTCAGAAGTGTTCAAAAAGTCTCTGGCTCCCCCAGCAGCAATGTTGAATCTCCATGTCCTTCTAGCCCAAGCAGTGTCCAGATGTGCCAGCACACAATTACCTCTCCTTGACCTTCAATATGTGCACAATGGTACCTTTTCAAATTTTCCCTTTTGGACCACTTCTCTGGATCAGTCTTTCTTCACTTCCTCCTTTCACACTTACAAAAGCCAATCTCTTCATTCAGAATCTAGACACTCACACAGTCTAAGAAAAGCATTTGTGGAGGACTCATTCTGTCCCAGGCAATGTGCTCAATGTTTTTCTTTTTTCAGCATGCATTTTTCTTACTTAACTACATTACTCAGGAAAACATCATGAGGAGGCTGGTACTTTATATCCTTATTTTTATAGATGGGAAATCAAGAATCAGAGAGAGGCCAGGCATGATGGCTCATGTCTGTAATCCCAGCACTTTGGGAGGCCAAGGCAGGTGGATCAAGAGATGGAGACCATCCTGGCCAACATGGTGAAACCCCATCTCTGCTAGAAATAGAAAAATTCGCTGAGTGTGGTAGCACGTACCTGTTGTCCCTACTTGGGAGGCTGAGGCAAGAGAATCGCTTGAACCTGGGAGGTGGAGGTTGTAGTGAGCCAAGATCTCCTAACTGCACTCTAGCCTGGCAACAGAATGAGATTCCGTCTCAAAAAAAAAAAGCAATTTTACTATTAATATACAAATGAGCTAGAGTTTGAATTTCAGTTTGTCAGACTCAGACATTTCCTTTGCCCCTTGAGTTCCATGTTTTCATTCCTGATTCTGTTATATTCATACTCTGGGAGATGTGGCTCGGCAGTCTTTTCTCCTTTCCAAGCTAAAGTTGAGGTGCTTGTACATGGTGTGCTCATGCACATACATTCATTTATGTCTTATAAGAGGCATCATCATCTCATTTCAGAGAATGTAGCTTTTGGCCAGGAAAGAACATTTCCTTGGAACACTTTTATGTGTCTCTCAAATAAATACATTAAGACCTGCTCCTCAGACCTCTTGGGGGAGTCATGGTCTCATTTCATATTTTTATGAGGACCCAGCCTGAAGTTTATAAGCATCATCTTTTCAGGAGGCAGGTGCAGTGGCTTATGTTAATTAATTCCTTCCTCACTCCTATACCTTGGAAGGTGAAGAATGAGAAAGCATTAAGGGGAGTTGTTAGAGTCCAAGAAGGGACTCTGTAAAATTGGCACCTCCTTAGTCAACATTACTGCTCCCTCATATGTCCTGACTCCTCCGTCTTAGCAAGTTATGAAGTTCGTTCTTGGCAGCACGCCAATGAGATGTTTATGGTCATGGTGTTAGTTTATGAATTGTCAGGAAGACCTAGGCGGGGTGATACTGATTTTATTACTAAAACCTTGCTGAATATTTTTTAAGAAATTAAATGACTTTTCTTAACATATAAGAATACACTCAAAGGCAGATAATAGTAGAAAGAAAGGGACTATTCATGGAATGTGAATTTGGAGGCCAGATAGAGCTGAATGTGAGTTACGGTTCTGCTATATACTGAATCTGAGGATGGTTTAAATATCCACTTTGTCTGAGCCTCAGTTTTCTCATGTATGATATATTGACAATATCATTCTCATTATGTTTTAGGAAAGATAAACTAGATTGGATCTTGTGTCCAGGATAGTACTAGTATCTTGTCAGTGCTCATGGGTGGTAATTAACATGAACACCAGTCTCTGTATGTGTCTACTCTTGTACAGTTTACCAGCCATAATGACATCATATCATTTTATCTTCATGATAGAGAAACACATGTGGTCCTATTTGAAACACAAGTAGAGTGGCTGACTTGTTTAGATTCTCAATATTGTGTTTTTTCTGTTAACACCAAGAAGAGAATCCCATAGCACTGTGAGACTCAAGGATGAGTCTGAACACCATTCCTGAGGCAGGCTCACTCACCTTGTACAATTGAGCAAAATACCTTAGGGAAAAGTGATCTTTCTTAATTTTCACAGCTCATCTCTGTCTCTTGATCAAGGTCCATGAAGAATATGACCTCAGCACAAACTATCCTATAGCAATTGTTTTTTTTTTTTAATTTTTTGCAATTGAAAATTAAAACTATATACATTTATATACATATGATGTTTTGAAATAGGTATAAGTGATAGAATGGATAACTCAAGTTAATTCACATATGTATTACCTTACATATTATTTTTTTACACTTAAAATCTAATCGGTTAATGATTCAAGAATACAATACATTGGTATTAAGTCCAGTCACCATGTTGTACGATAAATCTCTTGGCTTATTTCTCATATCTAACAGAAATTATGTATTCTTTGACCAACATCTCCCCAGTACTTTCCCACCCTAGCCCCTGGTAACCACAATCCTACCTTCTGCTTCTATGAGTTTAACTTTTTTTTTTTTTAGATTCCACGTATGTGAGATTATGCAGTATTTTTCTTTGCCTGGCTTATTAAACTAATGTCCTCTAGGTTCATTCATGTTGTTATACATGGCAGGATTTCCTTATGTTTTAAACCTGAATAGCATCCCATTGTGCATACATACCACATTTTTCTTTATCCACTGATGGACTTATGTGGATTTCATACCTTGGCTATTGTGAATGGCGCTGCAATGAATATGGAAATTTACATAACTCTGACATACTGATTGCATTTCTTTTCATATCACTACTGGATATAATCCAGTAGTGGGATTTCTGGGTTATTTGTTAATTCTATGTTTAATTTTTGAGAAATCTTCATACTGTTATTTATAGTGGCTCAACTAGTTTACATACCCACCAGCATTGTATCAGGGTTTCCTCTTTTCCACATCCTCGCCAGTACTTGTTATCTTTTGTGTTTTTGGTAATAGCCATTTCAATAGGAATGAGGTGATAACTCACTGTGATTTTTATTTACATTTTCCTGATGATGTGATCTTGAATTTTTTTTTTTCATCTATTTGGCCATTTCTATGTCGTCTTTTGAGAAGTGTCTTCAGTTTTGTTGCCCAGGGGGTTACTTATTTTCTTGCCATTGAGTTGAATGCATTATATATTTTAACCCTCTATCCATTGTCTGGTGCTCAGTGATTTCTTCTCCCATTCTATAGGTTGCTCTTAATTCCGTTGTTGTGTTTTTCTTTGTTGTACCAAAGCTGTTTAGTTTGATATAATTCCACTTGTCTATTTTCATTTTGTGTGCCTGTATTTTGGGGTTATATTCAAAATGTCAATGCCAAAATCAATGTCATGGAATTTTTTTCCTATGTGTCTTCTATTAGTATTACAATCTCAAGTCTTGCATTTAAGTCTTCATTCCATTTTGAGTTGATTTTTATATAAAGTGAGACAGGCTGGTCTAATTTAATTCTTCTGCATGTGGATATGCAGTTTTTCCAATAGCATTTATTGAAAAGGCTATCCTTTCCCCATTGTGCCTTCTTGAGATCTTTATCAAAAATCAGCTGACCATAAATGTGTGGATTTATTTCTGGTTTCTCTATTTTGTTCCACTGGTCTACATTTCTGATTTTATGATATGGCAAGTGCTTAATGCATATCATGGGTCTAAATTTGCTGCACTGAGTGGGGAATTGGGTCTTTTGAACTTTTTGATGCATTAATAAAGGGAAGTAGTTTTCTGTTTGCCGACATGTAAATCTGGGAACTGTCTTCTTGTAGTGTATATCCACGTGCATATGCATGTGTGTATATGCATGTGCGTCTGTGAATCTGGAAAGTTTAGGTGCTAACTTTAGGATTATTATTATTTTTTTGTCCCCACACATAGAGTGGGTTAGGCAACACCACTGTATAATTTCAAGGCACTTAGTCCCTGAATTCTTATCCATAAAATATTTATGGAGGACTTTCTTTCTGCTAGACTGCAGACTTAGGCCAGGAGAGTCATTATGCCTTTCTGAAGAGAGAAGGCATAACATATAGACAAACTAAAAAAGTGAACAATGACAATACTTACAGACTTTAAATGACATAAAAATGTGTTAAAAGTATAAAGTCTTTGATATTCCAGAGAGAGAGAGAGAGAGAGAGAGAGAGAGAGAGAGAGATTCTCCACTGTATCTCCAAGATTATACCTAAAAAATTAGTTCCTATGACAAAGCAAGGCTTATAAAGAAGCTGGTCTTTATGAGCCACTGTTATTTGGGGTAGGAGAAATGAGGAAAGGAAAACAGATTAAAATAATCTTATGAAGGAGATTAGGGAACAAGAAAGGTAGAAAGGGAAAACACAGTGTCAACTTTAACAGTCTTTTACTGCAATCTTGGTATCAGATGAGGCTGTGATCTTATCTCAGGCTCAGCTTGGAAAAGATTTGCTTCCAAATTCTCAAAATTGTTGGCAGCTTTTAATTCTTGCAGACTGTTAGGCTGAGATCCTCATTTGTTTTTTTTAGACTTTTGGCCAGAAGTCAACCTTATCTTCTTGTCTCAAAGGCTTCCCAGCATGGGGCCGCCTGCTTCCTCAGAGCCAGCCAGTGAGAGCATCTGACATTATGATGGGCATTTAATCTTTTATAATGCATTTAAGAATACATACCTATGTATTCCCTGTCATGTTTGCCACATTCTATTAGGTACAATCAAGTTAACAGGTCTTGACTACACTTAAGGGAAGAGAATTACACAAGTGTGTGAATTACTGAGATGTAAGGTTCATGGAGGCCACCCTACAATCTATCCTTCACAACTTCTAAACTATGGAGCTTTGGATTATTCTCTTGATTAAACAAGAAGGCATTGAATTCATAGTTATGTCTTACTGTATCTTCTCTCAATATGGTAGAGTCCACAGAGATGAGCAAACCTCAGTACTCTTTTGAGAAGCTTGTAGTCTCAGTTTAGTAGAAAACTTAAGATGCAAATAATTAACACTAAAGTTACGCACATAAGATTCAAGAAAGAATAATGCTTGTTGAAATTCGAGATAGATTTCTTCTGAAGTGTTGAAGAGTTTTATTCAGGCTTATAGGATGGGTGGGGTTTAGGGTAATGAATTAAGAGGACAGCACAGTTGTAAACCTGGACCAGAGATTTCAGTAGAGCCTTGGGAAGATAGGTTTGACTTCAAATAATTTCACTAAAAAAGTTAGAGAATCTTTTATTTTCTAAAGGTTAATTAATAGTTATATGGTTGGCTAAGACACATTTATGAAGTTAAAATGAGGTAATGCCAGAGAGTTAGAGCAGAATTAAGAGCTTTGCAAGGAATTTCCTGCTGGGCCAGTGTCCATTGAGATAGCTAAATTACGTAGCAGAAACAGTACAAAGTCCCATATGAAATTTCTAAGCACGTTTCTTAACTCTATATTCTAGGTGTTTATTGGTCCTTAGTTACAGAAGTTAACATCCTGGAAAGTGAACGTAAGTGAAAATGACTTCCACCTCATGTTAGTCTCAGAGTAGTGGCTTTGCTACCTTGACCAAGAAAGGAAGGAAACTGGGCTTTTTCTTAATGAGGCATCATCTACCATCTGAATGTCTTTTAGAAAATAGAGGTTGGTACTAAGAAGCTGGGATTTGTCAGGAAGAACAAGAATGCTGTTTTTCTGAAGTGTTTTGCCCCATGACATGGAGTATTTTACTCCATGAGAAAGGTAGTCAATATGGTAGCACTGTTGAAAACTTTTGTATTACTTTTTACTTTTAAACAATTTCAAAGTTATAGAAGATTTGCAAAAGTAATTTTTTTTTTATTGTACTTTAAGTTCTGAGGTACATATGCAGAATGTGCAGGTTCTTTACATAGGTATACATGTGCCTTGATGGTTTGTTGCATCCATCCCCGGTCATCTATATTAGATATTCCTCCTAATGCCATCCCTCCCCTATCCCCCAACCCCCTTCTATCCCTCCCCTAGCCCTCCAGCTCCCAACAGGCCCTGGTGTGTGCTGTTCCCCTCCCTGTGTCCATGTGTTCTCATTGTTCAACACTCACGAGTGAGAACAAGCAGTGTTTGATTTTTTGTTCTTGTGTCAGTTTGCTGAGAATGACAGCTTCCAGCTTTATCCATGTCCCTGCAAAGGACATGAACTCATCCTTCTTTATGGCTGCATAATATTTCATAGTGTATACGTGCCACATTTTCTTTATCCAGTCTATCACTGAGGGGCATTTGGGTTGATTCCAAGACTTTGCTATTGTGAACAGTGCTGCAATGAACATACGTGTGCATGTGTCTTTATAATAGAATGATTTATAAACCTTAATTTTTTCAGTCCCTATACTTTGCACCTGGATTTGGCAATTCTTGACGTTTACTATCTTTTCTTTTATAATTATTTAAACACACTAATCCCTCCCACCACACCCCTTGTCCATAATTTTGCTTTTACTTTTTGTCTTTTGTTATCTGTGGTCAACTGCAGGCCAAAAATATTAAATAAAAAATTCCAGAAATAAACAATCTAAGTTTTAAATTGCATAGTGTTCTGAGTAGCGTGATGCAGTTCCACTCTGTTCCACCCAGGATGTAAATCGTGTCTTTGTCCAGTGTATCTGTGTTCTATATACCACCTGCTCATTATTCACTTAGTAGCCCTTTCAGTTATCAGTTCAAAAAAGTGTGGTGTATATAGGGTTTGGTACAATCCCTGGTTTAAGGCCTCCACTGAAGGGCTTAGAATGTATTCCTCACTGATCAAAGGGACTACTGTATGCCATATATGAATACACAAGTGTATGTGCAATATTTTCAAACCATGTAAGAATAAGTTACCAAAATGATGCTTCACTACCTTGAATGCTTTTGTATGCGTTTCTTACGTCACAGGACATTCTCCTGTAGATACCTAGCAAACCCTCAAAATCAAGAAATTGCCATTAATACAATACAACCATCTAATCCACAAATTCTATTCAAGATTTGGCAAATTTTGCAAATATTCTTATTTTTAGAAATGATCCAGTCCAGGACCATGTATTTAATAGACTTGTCATATCTCTTTTAGTCTCTTTGGGATGATTTCTCAGTTTTTTTTTTTCTTTCATGATATCTTTTAAGATTACAAACATTTTATCAGTTATTTTTTCATATTTAGTTTCGGTGTGATAATAGTTGGATCCAGGTCATGTATTTTTGTTCAAAATAATCATAGAAATAAGACTGTGCTCTTGTTAAAACCAGCCCGACCCCACTCCGGGTGGATTTGTTCCACTGTTAGTGCTGCTAACACTGCTGCCATTTGGTTCAGGTGTGTCTATCAGATTTCTCCTCTATACAGTTTTTACATTTTCCTTTTGAAATTAACACGTATCTTGTGAAAATATACCTTGAAACTAACTAAATATCTTTCTTCTCATTGTTTTCTCATCAGTTTTGGCTTGGATCAATTATTACTATGAAAGCTATCCAATGGATATTTTTCTAATACCATCATTCCTCCTGTTTATTATTTGGCATTCTAATATATAGTTTTGTTTTATTTATTTTCAGACAGAGTCTCTCTTTGTCACCCGGGCTGGAGTGCAATGCGTAATCTCAGCTCACTGTAACCTCCACTTCCTCAGGCTCAATTGATTCTTGAACCTCAGCCTCCCAAGTAGCTTGGATTATAGGTGTGTGCCACCACAGGTAGCCTTTTTTTTTTTTTTTTTTTTTGGTAGAGACTGAGTCTCACCATGTTGCTCAGGCTGATCTCAAACTCCTGGGCTCAAGTGATCTGCCCACCTTACCTCTCAAAGTGATAGCATTATAAGCACGAGCCACTGTACCTGGCCTATTTAGTTATGTGTTTTTTATATCAATATGAACTCATGGATTTTCATGTCATTTAATGGTTTGTAATCTGTTTATATCATTATTTACTCTTAAACTCAAATTATCCAAATTGACTAGTGGAAGACTCTTTTAAGCTAATGTCTATGGCTTTTTGATACTTTACTATTATTCTGTGAAAACTTCTTGCTGATTGATACAATATAATGTTCAGTTTTATCTAATACTTTTTATTGCCCCAGTGTTAAAGCCTTTTCTCCAAGGAGGTCAAGTTCATTTTAATAAATAATATCTGAAAGTAATCTGAAGACTAGATATACCTGTGGCCACTGGTCTTTCAATGAACAGAGCTAGAAATACTATGTGTTCATATCACATACACAAATTTTCTAATTAATTTTTATATCTACTTGTATTAGTTAAAATTATGAGGTTGCATCAATAATTTCAATTCAATCCCAACAATTTATGGTTCATTCTAGGTTCCCTATGTTTTATTTATAACTCCCTCTTTTGATGCTGAGAATTCTGGCTTCCAATATCCCAATATACTGGTTTTCTTATTTGCACATTGCCTTTGTGTGTTAGTGATTCACTGACCAACTCCTCACCAGGGAAGCCACCTCACTTAGATGGGTTCTTTCTGCACACTGAATGCTTAAGAACACAATGTGTCAAACACCTGCCTCACTCAGCCCCAAATCCTGGTGGACCATGAGCTCACTCAGCCACTTCCCTTGATAGGATCCAAATCTTGCCATGCTGTTTTTCTTAAGTAGGTTTTTTACTCAGCTCCGAATCATCTTACAACCACACTAAGCCTTCTTCCTCCATCATCCTGGATCACTTCAACTGACTGCAACAAATACTCCAGGAAAAAGGAAGAGGAAGGCAGAAGACTGTGGTAAAATCTTTGACTTAGACATTTAGGCTTTGAAACTAGTATTACAGAATCCTCATTCCTAGATTTTTTCTAGAATACACGTTTGAAATGACCAATGGAGTCATCGATAAGCCTTCTCTTATATTAGGATGTTATATCCTTATACAGTTGTTAGTTGTATGGATTATTCCTAACTTCTATTAAATGTCCATCACCTTCTTGAAAAAACATATTAGTTATTCAATTCTAAGAAGAGGAGGCTGTGTGTAAGAGGGTGTGATTTCACTATGCAGAGTCTTACCAACAACGTGAGTGAGTTTTTTAAAAGGTCATAGTGGTCAAGTGATTAAGGACATGAATGCTGCCCTTAAGCTGTTTAAATTAAAATCTCCCTCACTCCTTTCTTGGACAGAAAGTTATAGGTATGGATGGCTATTGATGTCAGTCAATCAAATGTGTGTTCAAATTCCAAACTGATCACTTAATAGCTGAATGTCTTAAAATAAGCCCCTGAACATCACTAAGCCAAAGGGTGGGGAAAGTTCTGCGCAAGAACTGGAAGTTAAGAGGGGAGCAACTGCAGTGAAAAGAAAGAAAGAAAATGAGGATTCCATGGACAGATGCTCACCTGCTGTATTTGATAGACAGTGGTGAATTGTTAGGCTGGTGTGAATCCTTCGGGAAGACTGCTTGGGAAGGATGCTGGTCACTTCTGCAGTAGAATCAAATTCTATCTTTCTCAGTGTTCCCCATCTCTGTGTGTTCTCACCAGCTGTCACATGCAGCCCAATGATAGATGCCCCTTAGCAGGTAAAGGAGACAAGAAAAGCGTTGAAGAAATCACTTAGAATTAAAGAACTCATGAAATTATTTAAGTGAAAATGCAAAAATATAGGTACTAAGCTATAAAACTCAGCCATGTAAACCTTCTTATTCCATGAATCTAAAATAATGTGCTGCTAGATTCAGAGATGGAGGTGGTCTCCCCTGGGTTTGAATTTAGTATTTGTGGAGCTTTCCAGGCAAAGTAAAAGAGTTTGATATCTTAGTATACACAAAACTGTTTCTATTACAAGAGTATCCAAAAGCTTGTCTTCCTCAGAGTCACTGACATTTGAAGAAATTTCTGTGGGAGTTGTATTGAAAACCCATGAGAATTTGACATTTCTACATTGGTGATTTATTAGCCCACTGTTTTGCTGATGGATCTGCCCTGACTTTGATCTTTATCTTCCTAATACAGCAAATGACAGTAGGGGAAACTCAACTTCACAAGTGACATTAGGGACATTTTAACACATGCTTCAATATGATAAACCTTTAAAACATTATGCTACATGAAATAAACTGGTCACAAAAGGATGTCCTATGTGATTTCTCTTACACATTGTATTTAGAATAGTCAAATTCAGACACACAAAGTAGAATGATGGTTGCTAGAGGCAGGAGCAAGTGGGGATACTTTTGTTTAATGATACAGCTTCAGCTTTGCAAGATGAAAAGAGTTTTGGAGATAGGAGGTTGCACAATAACATGAATGTACTTAATGCCACTGCACTGGTTGCATAAATATGGTTTATATGATATGTTTTAGGTGTCTTTTACCACAGTTAAAAAAGTTAAGTGAGTTACATATTTTTAAAGATGGCATCAGAATATTTATAAAATAACACATTTCCTGTTTCTTAATATGCCAGATCATGGGAGTTAAGGTCAATATGAGTGATCCCTTGGACAGCATGATATCCATCAAGAGATTTTAGACTTCTGTTTGGCTCTAGGTTGTTTAATGACAGTGTTTGGTGGAAGTTGGGCAAGCAAAAAGAGATGCAGGAAGTTATAGAAGGCACAAAAGAGCATAACTTTAGAGTGTCTTTAAGGAGAGAATGTCTTCTCTGTTTTTTGTTTATCTTGAAAATTGTTTGCAATATTCCTGCTTAAAGTCAACTCAGTGAAATCCGCAACTGAAATAAACATGACTTGAATTGCTGTCTCTTAATTTTCATAATCTTTTGAGATCCCACCAAATGTTATTTTTTTTCCATGTGACAGTTCAAGATGGAATTCAACTTGATTTTAAGTTTTGCCTCTGCTTAGTTGAACTCATCTGTTTCTGTCTGAGCCCCCTTAGCTGGATAAATGTAAGACTGTGTATTCCTGGCTACCTAATGTATACTTTGTTTAGTCTGGAGAAAGAAAAGTATAAAGAAAACACAGCATAGATGAGTAGCATTATGGTTTTTTTTGTTTTTTTTTGTTTTAAATTTGAGATGGAGTTTCACTCTGTCATCCAGGCTGGAGTGCAGTGGTATGATCTTGGCTCACCACAACCTCTGCCTCCTGAGTTCAAGTGGTTCTCCTGCCTCAGCCTCCTGAGTAGCTGGGTAGTTTTTCATTTGACCATAAGGCCACAGCCATTTCCTTTGGTACATAAATTATAATAATATTAAATTTTACTCCCATGCCCAGCTATTTTTTTTTTTTGTATTTTAATAGACATGGGGTTTCACTGTGTTAGCCAGGATGGTCTTGATCTCCTGACCTCATGATCTGCCCACCTCGGCCTCCCAAAGTTCCAGGATTACAGGCATGAGCCACCATGCCTGGCTGAGCAGCACTACTAGTAGTGAGCTGAGACAACCTTGGTATCATTAGAAGATATTTTCTTACAGAATATTAAGTACCTAATCAGAAACTTGCCTGTATTCCTTGCAGGGCAAAGACATACATGACTTATTAAACTCCCCATAGTAGTAGTTGTAATATAAAACATTATTTTAGACATTATGCCTATTTTTAACTATATATTTATTACTCTTTAAAATACTAATGTGTATTGAAAATCCTCAAATTTATCTGACAATAAAAATTATTTCTTCTGGACTTCTACACTGGACAAATGCTTTGCAGAACCCTTAAAAACAACAGCTGGTTTCCATGCTTTCTTTTCATGCTGTCATTATCAAAGTGACAAATAAGGAGGGGACGGTCTCCTTACATGTTGAGATAGTGATTGTAGGAGGACTTTACCCAATTCTAAAATTTCCTACATGCATTATTTTCAGAATCCAGCTTGTCTAAATGGATGAACAAAGTGACCCACATTACACTATGTTCCTTTGCAGCAGGAATTCTTGCTCTGTACGATTTTTTTTCTTGCTAATGCAAAATAATTTTTGGGGAGTGAGGAGGTATGAAGAAATGGAAAAGAGGGACACTAATTCTGTTATCCTTTGCCGATATATACACGTACCCAGCTTCCTTGCAGCAAGAGGCGCCGAGTGATCCAGTAGTGGCTAATGCAGCAGAAGGGAAAATGAGCTACAGATGCAGGTTTCGGTAAAGTTTGGGTTTCTTAATAGAAAGGGGATATCTTTTCCTGAGCATCACTTTGACCTTAAGGTCACAGTCATTTCCTTCTGGCACATAAACAATAATATTAGACAATTATTAGAACTATTTCATTTTATTATATTTCTAGTTCATAGGAAATGATTTTTTCCCTTTTATCCAATATGTTTGGAAATGATACGAGGAAGATACACACCAGATAAAATCTGACACTCTGAAATTGTCAGACCAGAAGCGCAAAGGGAATTTATACCTAGGATTACTTGGTTGAGCTGCTATCTTAAACTTGGAACCACTTTCATTCAGACTTCTGTTTATGTAAACTATGAAAGTGCTTGTCCTTTTCATAGTTGATCAACGACAGTTGTCAGGTTTTCTGTTGCCGGTTGCTGAAAACATTCTAATGGATAGAGATTTAAGTTTCTCTGTTCTTGATATGTGTCATGTTACCTTATTTTCTTTCTCTAATACCTGATTTTCAGATTTAAAAAAAGTATTAATGAAAGTAAGCACCTGTCTCTTAATTTTGTGGATAGTGTCTGAGCATGTGGATATCATTTTACTTACAATTTAAAAACTATTAATTTGGCTTGTTTTGAATTATGATTCTTTTTTAATTTACTCAAGCAAGGTGTAAAACAAAACTTAAGGAAATTTCCTCTCATTTTTCAAAGCATCTGGGTGTATGAGCAAAGAAAAAAAATTTAAACCTGAAGGTACAGATATAGATGTGTGCATGCATGCATGCATATTAGGACTGCTATTTGCTATTTACTTTTCAAAAGAGATTTCTACTAGGTCATGATAAGCTTTCTGGAAGCATCTCAAGTAGGATCTAAGTCACAAAAGTAAAGCTTTCCCAGAGACTTTGAAGAATCCCAAAATTATCATCTTTCCTGCTCTTCTGTGTTTCTAAACTTGTCGCAGTTGAGCTGGCAAGAATGCTTCAGGAGTTGAATTGCAGGTATTCAAGGGATAAGGAAATTACCATAAGGAGTCCAAGTCCTTACACAGTTATGTGCAAATATGGAAATATGGATTTTGGGGATACTCAATCAAGATGTGCTGTGGGAAAAGTGCATGCTACTTAAAATATTTTCTGTGCACAGCTAGGCTAGGCACAGCAGCTGATGTTCTCTTTCTTGCATCTGGTAAAATCACCTTGCACTCAGGTTCTCAAACCTCAGCCATTCACATTGTAGTCCCTTTCACTCTGGACCTTCACTGAACCTTGGCGAGATTGCATCTGCTGTCTTGATGTTTGAAAGGAGAACAAGCAATTGTTCATAGAGGAAAGGCATCTCTCTACCTGCTTGTCTTGGTATACCCATTTACCACATACTACCTAGCTTTTTGAAAACAATGCAAATCAATTAAATTGATAAAATGCTTTCTCAAAAAAATTGAGGCTTTTTTTAATGTTACTTTGTCCTTAAAACATGTAATTTACTCAGGTTCATTGACTTATGTGTGTGTGTGTGAGAGAGAGAGAGAAGGAAAGATATTTTTATAATTAAGAAAATATTGTAAATATAATGCCAATTAAGAGGACACAGAGACTTTACTGTGGCAGGTGCTTTATTTAATAAATAATGTTGAGAAAAATGGTGGTGAAAATGAGAAGAAGAAAGTTTCCCCGACCTTGTGGGAGATTTCTACCAGAAGCAGTAAAGTCAGTAGCTCACTGAATTATCCAGTTGCTTATCCATTAATTTTTTCCTCTTTCCCTAACATTCTCTCTCTTTCTCTCCATTATTTTTTTAGGACTTTTCTAAATACCCATCAATTTTTAAGCCCTATGCTATTTGGCTTAAGGAAAGTCAGGTTTGTATTTAAACAGGAGATAAAAAGGTAGTATCTGACATGAGAAGCTTGAATTTTAACACAGCAGAAGAAAGAGACTTGAAAACAGTTTTGTTTTTAATAAGAATTTATGGCTGGGAGCAGTGGCTCACACCTGTAATCCCAGCACTTTAGGAGGCTGAGGCGGATGGATCAACTGAGGTCAAGAGTTTGAGAACAGCCTGGCCAACATGGTGAAACCCCGTCTCTATGAAAAATACAAAGAAAGTAGCCGAGCATGGTGGTGGGTGCCTGCAATTACAGCTAATCGGGAGGTTGAGGCAGGAGATCACTTGAGCCCAGGAGGCAAAGGTTGCGGTGAGCCAAGATCACCCCACCGCACTCCAGCCTGGGTAACAGAGCAAGACTCCATCTCAAAACAAACGATATATGTTAGTCTGTTTGTGCTCCTATAACAGAATACAGAAGTTCTCTGTTATTCATGTTTTGCTGTCTGCAGTTTCCATTACCCTTGGTTAGCCATGGTCTGAAAATAGGTGTGTACATTACAGTAAGATATTTTGCAAGTGAGAGACAGAGACAGACAGAGGCTGAGAGGACAAGTGCCTTCATGTAACTTTTATCACAGTATATTGTTAGAGTTGTTCTATTTTATTATTACTTATTGTTACTTATCTCTTACTATGCATAATTCATAAATTAAACTTCATCATAGAATGTATGTATATGAAAAATATACTATTAATACACAAAAGGTTCAGTGCTATTAAGGTTTCAAGTATGCACTGGGGGGTTTCGGAATATATCCCACAAAGGTAAGAAGAAACTACTGTACCTGAGACTGAGTAATTTATAATGAACAGAAATTTATTGGCTCACAGTTCTGGAGGCTGAGAATGCCAAGATCAACGCACTGGCGTCTGGCAAAGGCTTTCTTACTGCATCATCATGTAACAGAAGGCAGAGGGACTAAGAAGAAAACTAGGGCTTATCCCATCCTTTTATAATGACATTAGTTCATTATTGAGGGCAAAGCCCTCAAGACCAAGCACCTCCCATTAGGTCCCATTTCCCAACAATATTGCAATGGGGATTAAGTTTCAACATGAGTTTTGCAGGAGACAAAAACATTAAAACCATATCAGAATATAGCACAGAACATTTAGAGAAATAAGAAAACGCTGACTAGACTGCTAAGTGTGAACTCAGCTACTATTATAATTTTATTGCAATCTTGTATTCATTCCAACAGTTTTTCTTAGTTGTAACCATAGTTTAATATATGTCTGTGTCTCTAGTGGGCACATGCCATTATTTTTGTCTAATCTGGGTCTAAACATTACTATGAAATGAGTCTTACTGTGCTTATTTATAAACTCATAAATTATAATTCACAAATTAGGCAAAGTGAGACTCCTTCTCTTGTAAGGAGAAGCCCTTATAAGAAACTCCCTTGTGTTACATAATTTGGCAATGCCAGGTCCTTCTTTATCTTTTGCAAGCAGGGTGCTACCCATGCACTATCAGATACATGAACCTCAAATCTGAATTGGAAGTTGGTAATGTGAACATACAGGGTCTGCCCCAGATCCACCCTGGTGAGAGTAGCAGTGGTGGTAGCAATAGCTTTATTGGGGTTTCCAAAGTTGCAGTTACCATAATAATCTCAGGGCAGCACCAGGCTTTGTTGTCAGTGCCACCAGCAGCACGAGTTGTGGTGTCTGTCTCAGAGGCTCACTAGTGGTATTTTCTAGTACTGTGGTGTGTTATATAGTACATTATTTTTTTGGCTATCTTATCTCAAATCCTGCTTCTGCAGCTCTCCTTGTGTTTCTCCATGTAATTCTTTAAATTATCCAATGTTGTTGTTTTATGAATTTCTTGTTAAAATTATCCATTGTTGACTTCTGGCTCTTGCAACCAAAAACTCAGGCTGTTAAAGCATTCTATTCTTTGAAAAAAAGAGAAGATATCATAACGCAATTTTAGGCTGTTATGCAGTATTTAGCCATATTTTAAAATAACTGAATGTTTGAGTGTATTTAGCTTAATAGATTAAATATATTTCTTACTGTCCAGAATGTAGGTCCTTTATTAAAAACCCTAATGTGGATATTGGTGTGTATGTGTGTTGTTTTCCTCCTTTTGATTTTTCTTGGATGATCACCAGAGATGTGTTTACTGAGTCAAAGGGTCTAGAGACCTTTCTTTTGTGTGTGTTTCACATGCTGTCAAAGAGTTTTCATGGATGGTAGCTTTTAATTTTAATACAATGAGGACTCATTACATTATTATTTACATGAAATACTATATTCAATTTACGTTTCCTGATTCTCTATATTTATATAGACAGATAGATGTTATAATATATATAGACATGTATATGTATATTGAATGATATTCTATGTCAGTAATAAAGTACACACACACACACCACACACACACACACACACACACACACACACACACACACAAAGAGAGAGAGATTAAGAAAGAATTTAAAGAACCTAACTGTTCTAGTTTATACTCTGAATATGAGGAAGAATGACACATCTACACATTTGTTAACTGGTTGAGAATTTCACTGGTTTTCTGTTCATGAAATAAGAAATTCTATTACAAATATCAAAGGAAGAAATGAGTTGCTGAGGCATATGGCATTTTCAACATCCTGGATATTTTTAAACATGGCCTGCACAACAGATTAAAGGGGATGTAGTAAGATGTGGGTTAAAAAAAAAAAAAAGGAAGTTGAAGCACTATTCAGAATAGCAAAGATATGGAATCAACCCAAATGTCTATCAATGATAGACTGGATAAAGAAAATGTTGTACATATATGCCATGGGGTACTGTGCAGTCATGTAAAGGAAGGTGATAATGTCCTTTGCGGGGACATGGATGAAGCTGGAAGCCATTATCCTCAGACACTAATGCAGGAACAGAAAACTGAACACCACATGTTCTCATTTATAAGCGGGAGCTGAACAATGAGAATGCATGGACACAGGGAGGGAAACAATGAATGATGGGGCATGTCGTAGGGGTGGGGAGGAAGAGACTCAGGAAAAATAGCTAAAGCAGTTTGGCTTAATACCTAAGTGATGGGTTAATAGGTACAGCAAGCCACCAAGACACATGTTTACGTATGCAACAAACCTGCATACCCTGCACATGTATCTAAGAACTTAAAAAAAAAAGGAGAAGCTGAAATAAATAGGCTTTGAATTATTTTCAGTCTGGAGAATCCAATAATATTAGTTGGGGGAAGGCTAGGCTGAGACATGGATGTCTGAAGTGCTAAATTCAGAGTGGAAAAATCTTCAAGGTGACTCTTTCCTCCTTTTACATGTTGCCAGTTTTCTCTCCTTTAACTATTTTACTGCTTCCTAGAACATGTCATCTTGATAACATTTCTCCAATGGTCACTTTTTGATTAGCTTTTTAAAGCTCAGCCAAGTTATAACTGGGCATTTGCTTTCCTTCATCTCTAGGGCCTGAAGATCTTGCATTCTTGCTTCAAACAGCAGAATTTCTATCAGTAAGTTGCCTTTTGAAAACAGGTAGCAGTAAGTGGAGATAAGCATAGGGGTGTGGTGTGTAAGAGATAACTAAAAGGATTGGTCAGGTAAAAGGCTGCTGGGTCTCCTTGATAGCGGGGCCAATTTCCCAGTTTCCTTTACTTACATGCAATGAGAACACAATTTAAAGGCACACGTGATGCATGAAGCATAAAAGTGTGTGATTGTTTTGTTTGGCATTTCTAAATATGAAATGCTTTATTTGATTTGCTTTTATTTCAAACTTTCTTGAATAGATTAGCATGAATCAGAGCACAAGGGCACCTGGCCTAGCTTCATAATCCCATGAGGCTCTAACACTCTGCTGAGAAGCCAAAGCAGAGAAGAGTGACAGAAATCATTGCAGAAGATTTATGGTAAATTCTGCATCTGCATGTGTGTAAGCATTTTTTCCACCTTATCAATGGTAGAGTTGGGAGACAAAGTCCTTTTTGGTTCTCACAGAAAACTCATTTTTATTTTTATTGAAAAAATGGTGGATACGCTAAAAGTCAAGACATGACTACTATGCAATATACGCATGTAACAAAATTGCACTTGTGCCTGTTAATTTTATGCAAAGACAAATTTGGTTGATCAGCATCTTTTTGGACTACAATGGCTAAAAAATACTGAAATCGACAAACCTGTCTTTTGAACTTTAAATAGATATGCTTAAGTAATTCAAAAGGAATAGAAAACAGCATGGGAAATCAGTGTCAAAGGAGGAGTATGTGGATCTCATCCTGGTTCTGTCTCTGAGTTGCTGAGTGACTAGACACATGGCTATTTCTGGGCACTGTTTTCCTCAGCTATCAAATGAAAGGTACAGACTGTCAATCGCCAGTCCATTGTCCATTCTAACATTTTGTGGAGTGGCCTTCTTTCATGTCTTAAAAATCACGAAGATGGACTGTGGGACATGTGCCTGTAGCTCCAGCTATTCAGGAGGCTGAGGCAGGAGGATCTTTTGGGCCCAGAAGTTCAAGTCCAGCCTGGACAACATAGCAAGACCCATCTCTAAATAATAATAATAATAATAATAATAATAATAATAATAATAATAATAATGGTGTCACTAAGCAATGTACTCCCATGGTTTCCCCATTAAGTAACTGTTTAAACTTGTTGAATCAGAATACATTTGTGTTGGTTTGATGCAGATTCGTTTATGGAATTCAAAAGATAGCGTCCGTAAGATTTCTAGTCATACCTTGTCTATGTGTCTTCACATTGATCAATCTCTTTGTTACCAGTTGATGATCATACTTAACTCTTATATGGCTACATAATTAAACTCTATACGGTGCAGTCATGTGGGCTTCAGAATCATATGACACGTGTTGGAATCCTGGCTTGCTTACTTCCTGATCAAGAGAAGCTCCATACTTATTTAACCTCTTGGACATTGGTTTTCTCAGCTATAAAACTGGCAAAAAAAAAAAAAAAATTATAGCTACTTAAAGAGGTAGTCAAAAAAAATAAGATAATCGTGTGAAACACTGTGCATAGTACAATAGTGAATATTCAACAAATAGCAACAAATATAACTTCCATTTTACCCATCCATATTGGTTATTAATTTTACTTAACAAATGGCTAGTATCTGAAATTGATACAGTTAATTCAGCTTTAAAAAAAATAGCGTTAGCATCATATATCTTTCTCTATACATTTACCTTAACAACCTGAGGTTTTGCATTTAAGTTTTTTTTTCTTTTCAAAAAATTCAATCTGACAAACTCTGCCTTACAATTAGTATGTTTAAATTATTTACATTTAAACTGATTATTGATATTACTGGTTTAAAATTGACCATCTGCTGTTTTCTACATGTCTGCATTTTTTCTCTCTCTCTTCATCCCTCTTTTTATGTCTTAACTTTAAAAAATCAAATCCATTTTAAATATAGATTTCTTAGTTTTCTATCCTTTTCTGTTCCAGAATCCCATCCAGGATGCCATATTACACCTTGCTTTTATGTCTGCGTATGCATCTCTTAGCTGTGAGAGTTTCTAAAACTTTTCTTGTTTCTGGTGATTTTGATAGTTTTAAAGAGTACTGGTCAGATATTTTGTAGAATGTTCCTCAGTTTGGATTTGTGTGATATTTCTCTCATGCTTAGACTGTAGTTACATGTTTTGAGAAAACACATCTCAGAGATAAAGTACCATATTAATCACATTGTATAAAGGGTACACACTGTTAACCTGACTTGCCACTATTCCTGTTAACCTTGGTCACCTGGCTGAGGTAGTGTTTATCAAGTTTCTGTATGGTAAAGTTACTCCTCCCCCACTCTCTCCAATTTTCGTACTGTGCTTTGGAAAATAAGTCACTATACACAGCCCACAATTAAGGAGCAGGGTATTGTACCCTACTCCCTTGAGCATAAAGTATCTATGTATCTATAATTTAGAATTCTTGTGCATGGGAGAGTTGTCTCTTCTCCTTCATTTTTTAAAAATAATTAATTCTATTATGGACTTGGTTTTTAATTGCTGATGAATATTCCATTCTATGGATGTACTGCTGTTTGTTTCTTTATTCATTAACCTATTGAAGGACATTTGGGTTGATGCTAGTTGATGGCAATCATGAATAAAGATGCTATAAACATTCATGTGCAGATTTTGTGTGGACATAAAGTTGAAAGTTAGTTAAGTAATTACCTAGAAGCATAATTGCTGGATTGCATGCTGCAACTATGTTTAGTTTTATAAGAAATTTCCAATCTGTCTTTCAAAGTGACAGTACTGTTTCATATTCTCACTGGCAATATAATAGAATTTCTGTTGTTCTGTATCCTCATGGATAATTTTTTTTTGTTTCTTCATTGTCATTCTACTGCATGTGCATTTAAAAAAATTCAATTTTATTTTTATATTGGCTTAACATTTATTTTAGTTTTTCTTTTTGTTAATGATGTATATTTAAAAATAATCTAAGCTTGCCTTCATGTAATACTATATTTCTTCATATGCAGTGAAGATATGCTACAACAGTATGTTCCCAATTCCATCTTCCTTTGCCAGAGGCATTGCTATCTTTTCTTTCATTTTATATATACTTTAAACATTTCATATAAACTTTATATTTAAATGCTTTATATAAACTTTAATGGTGTAACTGTTGTGACTTTAAACATTTATCTTTTAGATAAATTAAGAATATAAAACATGAAAGATTATATTTATTTTCATCCATTGATTTTCAAATGATCTTAGTGTTTGATAGTTATCATTTTTCTACTAACTGAAGGACTTTAAAAAAAACATTCTTGCAGGACCACTAGCAATCAGTTTCCACAGTTTTTGTTTGTTTGGGAAAGTCTGCATTTTTCTTCACGTTTGAAGACACATTTTACTAGATCTAGAATTTTGGCTTAGCATTCTATTTTTACTTTAGTCGTATTTTGTTTCTCTTAGCACATCAAAATTTTAACTCTGCTGGCTTTTCATTTGCATGTTATCTGCTGAAAACTCAGCTGTAATTGTTGTTCATGTTTGTCTGTAGGTAAAGTGCTCCTTTATCACCATGGCTACCTTTAAGGTTTTTTCTGGTTATCTTTTGATTTCTACAATTTCTATATAAAATGCCTATGTATTTTGTTGTTGTTTTTCTTTGTTTTACTTTGATTTGTCTTTGTATTCATCTTTCTCAGCATTCTGTGGCTTTCTTGAATCCATGATTCAAGAAATCCTGAATTCATGATTAGTCTGTCACTAATTTTAGAAAATGTTCATCCATTGTTACTTCAAGTACTTCTTTTGCTCCGTTTCTTTTTTCTTCTCTCAATTATATACATGTTACACTGTTTTATAATGTTCTACAGTTTTTGGATATTTTACTCTTTTTTGTTACCTTTTTCTCTATTTGCCTTTAAGTTTGGATCATTTCTACTGACATATTTAGACTTACTGATTTGTTCCTCAGTTGTGTTGTGTTGACTGATGATCCATGTAAGGTAGACATAATTTCTGTTAAGGTGTTTTAGATTTAAAATATTTCCTTGTGATTTATTTTTTAAATTGGCCATTTCTCTGCTCATGTAATACATCTGGTCCTGCATATTATATACCTTTTCCATTAAAGCCTTTAAAATATTAAACATACTTGTTTTAAATCTCTGATACTTCCAGTTTGTGCTATATCTGTCCTTAATTCTGATTATTGATCCTTTACTTCAGACTATTCTTGCCTTTTTGTTTGGCTTGTAATTTTGTTGTTGAAAGTCAGGCATGATTTACAGCACAATATATACTGAGGCAAACTGGCATTCATCAGTGTGAGAATTTACATTTACAGAGCTAAGTATTGGGCTATGTATAATTTTTTTTTGTAGCTATGGGGACTAAAAGCTTAAAATGACTCTATTGATCTTGTCTTCTCTTACTTCTTGGCTTTGGGTCTTCTCTTTGTGCTACTTCTTAGGAATACTGTTTCTCTTGCAGTTTTCCCAGTTATAATCCACATTTATTTTTACTGGAGTCTTATGAGGATAGATTTAGAGGATGGAGGAAGGAGTGAAGATTTTCTTTTGATTAATTTCCAGTATTGGGAGTGCACCTTAAATCTGCATATTGAGGCATGACCTTTACTCTATTTCTGTCCCCTATCCCTTCTCCAGGGAGACAAAAAAAAAAGCTTTCCCCCTCTATGCTCCCTAATTTCTTCCCATTTGTGGCAAGTATCCTCTAGTGTCCCCAGCCTGTGTCCTTCAAGCCCTCTAGCCTACAGATGACAATTTTCTTTATGTTTATATATAAATCTCAGAGGTTAGAATAGGGCTAGCCCAAAGCAGAGCAAAATTTCTTCCCTTTAGTCAGATGAGAGTTCATTGCTGCCATCTAGAAATGTTCTTCCTGAGATTAAGTGTTCCAGAGAAAGAAAGTTCTGTGCAGATTGCACGATGGTTATCCTTCCCCTCCTTTTCTTCTGCAATGGTCAAGTGAGGAGCTGTCTTCAGATTTACTCAGTTTTCCCTGTGTGAGGTGGTAGAGCCCTTGGAGGAGAAGCCTGTAGAAATTGAGGGACCCTCCATGACTGCAACTGCCAGTAGCTCGTTCTCATGGCAGCCCACACTTGGCCACCAGCAATTTGTTGATATTTCTAGTTTTATGCTTCTACAGCATCTACTGAACACTGCTCCAGCTAAGTAACTCTCAGGTCCTGTGCTTTCCTGTGCTACTCCCAGATGTTGGGATAGTAGTTTGCCCTGAAACCTCACTTATCTGGTGGGACAAATAAAAGTGTTTTCTTTTGCATGTTTCCAACTTTTCTTGTTGTAAGGCTGGAATGCTTACTCCAAACTCTTTACATATTAGTTGACCCCAAAGTCCCTCACCAAGGTTTCTAATACCTCCCTTTTAAATATATCAAAGTTGGATGACATTTAGAATTTATTTAAATACAAGTTATCTTGGGGTCCAGATTTCAGTCAACTGATGAAGCAAACTATAAAAGCCCTTCTTAAAGCATTTTGAGTAACACATTGAAGTGATGATGTCTGCTTAATGACCCTAAATTTATTCATTAGATTACTTCAAACCTGATTCAGGATTTTAAGAATACTTTTTAACATGTATTTTCCATATAATGTTTAAAAATAATCCAGTGCATTTGGTGTGTATTGCACTTTGCTGGAGGTTACACTTTGTTTCTTACCCTCATGGTCTACTGAGACTTGAGGCTTATAATAGGTTTTAAGGCAATAAGAAGTAGTATGTATCTATAATGGAAAGAACCATCATATCCTTGTAACATATCGACCTCATAGGAGGCCTTTACAGGTTTTTCAGGCAATGAACAGGCTGTGCTACTCAGGCAGAGAAAGAAGGATGGTTCTTAATGTCACGGTAGGATAAAAGAGAATTTACAAGTCAGATTCTCCTGCTTTATTCAAAATTTTCCATATACTCACAACCTAAATTCAGGGTCTCACTTCTCTCTAATTAATGCCTAAATTTTGAGCTAATTAATTTTTAAATTTGTGTTGTATAATAATTTAGCCATTTTTGTTATTTGACTTTGAACTTTGTTTTCAGAAATCTCAATCCTGTAGCTACATGTGATAAGGTTTTATTTTAGGTCAATCATGGAAACTTCTGAGTCTCTTAAGCAGTTTTTGAACAGGGAATTTAAAGCTCTGAGCTCATAATTTTATTTAAAGTTTTCCATTGAATTCAAAAACAATAAACCAACTACATTATATTCCTTATTTCCACAAAAATATTCTATGGTAGCAAACATTTCTGTAGGTATTTGATCACAGGGATCCACTACATGTTGTAGACTAGTGGTGTTTCATTTTCCACTGGAAACAGATTAAATTAAAGCCTTTAAACCAATCATATCAGATAACCATTTTCAGATAACCTATAATAAATTCTGAGAACTCATCCTAAATTATTTTCTTCTAGAAATACTTGTAGTAAATTCTGTATCAGTCAGGCTTCCACTAGAAAGAGAACTGCTGGCAATGATGTAATATAATGTATTAATTGTAATAGTTTGATCACATACAATTATGGGATCTAGTCAGACAGATTTGGTTTGTTCCTTCTACCTTCAATTATGAACCTAAAGACAAAAGACAAGTTGTCAAGGTTGATGGCTATGTTTAAAGTTGGGGTGAACAGGGTACAATGGAATCCCTTAAGAAAAGAACTAGAACCTGCACCTCTCTCTCCCTTTCTCTCCCTCTTTCTCTCTCCCTTTCTCTCCCCCTCTCTCTTCCCCCCTCTCTCCCCCTCTCCCTCCCCCTCTCTCTCCCCCTCTGTCTCCCCCCTCTGTCTCCCCGCTCTGTCTCCCCCTCTGTCTCACCCTTCTCTACCCCCCTCCTCTCTCTCTCCCCTCTCTCCTTCTCTCCCCCCCTCCTCTCTCTCCCCCTCTCTCCTCCTCTCTCTCCCCCCTCCCCCTCTCTCCCCCTCTCTCTCCCTCTGTCTCCCTCTCTCTATACCCCCTCTGTCTCCCCCCTCACTCTCTTCCCCTCTCCCCCCTCCCTCTCCCTCCCTGTCTCTCTCCCACCTCCCTCCCCCTCTCTCCCTCTTCTCTCCCCTTCTTCTCTCCCTCTCTTCTCTCCCCCTCCCTCTCCGCTTCTCTCTCCCCCTCTTTCTCCCCCCTCCTCCCTCTTTTCCTCTCTCTCTCCCTTTCTCTCTCCCACCTCCGTCCCCCTCTCCATCCCCCTCTCCCCCTGTCTCTCCAGCCTCCCTCCCCCTATACCCCCTCCACCCTCTTCCCCCTCTCACCCCCTCCCCCTCCCTTTACTCCCTTCCACCTCCTCCTTCTCCCCTCTTCCCCTTCTTCCTCCTCCCCATCCCTCCTCCCTCTTTTCCCCTCTCTTTTCCCCTTTTCCCCTCTCTCTTCCCCTCTCTCCCCCCTCCCTCCCCCCTCCCTCCTCCTCTCTCCCCCATCTCTCCAGCCTCCCTCCATCTCTATATCTTCCCTCCCCCTCTCCCCCTTCCCCCTCTTCCCGCTCCACCCTCTCTCCCCCCTCTCCCCCCTCTCTCCCTCTCTCTCTCCCCATCTCTCTCCCTTTCCCCTCCCC
>CAUYQU010076112.1:0-26838 GCA_963574635.1 Cheracebus regulus | reverse complement strand
ATGCAGATGCAGAAACCGTACATGGAGACACATTTTTCAAAAAGTTTGAAGGGAAGAGAAAAAGCAACAACAGAGGTGGTTATTACTTTTGGCTTTTACCTAAGTAGGGGTTTGTTTTCTTTCTTTCTTCCTTCCTTCCTTGCTTCCTTCCTTCCTTCCTTTCTTTCTTTCTTTCTTTCTTTCTTTCTTTCTTTCTTTCTTTCTTTCTTTCTTTCTTTCTTTCTTTCTTCTTTCTTTCTTTCTTTCTTTCTCCTTTCTTTCTTTTTCTTTCTTTCTTTCTTTTTTCTTTTCTTTTCTCTCTCTTTCTTTCTTCTTTCTTTCTCTTGCTTTCTTGCTTTCCTTGCTTTCTTGCTTTTTTCTTTTTTGAGACAAAGTCTCGCTCTGTTGCTCAGAATGGAGTACAGTGGGGTGATCTCGGTTCAGTACAACCTCCGCCTTTTGGGTTCAAGCTATTCTTCTGTCTCAGTCTCCCGAGTACCTGGGATTACAGGCGTGTGCCAGCACGCCCGGCTAATTTTTGTATTTTTAGTTGAGATAGGGTTTCACCATGTTGGCCAGGCTGGTCTTGAACACCTGACCTCGTGATCTTCCCTCTTGGGCTCCCAAAGTGCTGGGATTATAGGCTTGAGCCACTGCACCCAGCTCGAGAAGGGAGATAATATTTGAATAAATTCCTGAGTGATGACTCGTCATTTTTTTCTGTAAAACAGGAGATGATGCTATGGCCTAAGAGTAAGGAGTGTGGTGGAGTAGGAAGAACTTGCCGTGAGTGAAGGTATTTTTAAAAGGCCACAGTTCAGCATGTAAGAGAGAACTGTCTACGAATGCACAGGATGGAAAGATAGAGCCAAAAACTCATTTACCCTAGAAATTATGAATTTGTAGTGACACCAATCCATGAAAAATGGGCCAGCTGTGAACCCCATGAAGACTGGATCCATGTCTGTCCTGTTCAGCAATACATCCTCCAAATCTACCAGTCTATCTACCAATCTGTCTTGCACATAATAAGTATTTTTTGAATGAATAAATGTAATTTTCTGGATAATACTCAGCCTGATATGGGAGATGAGGTAGCAGAAAATTGGTGTGATCTAGATTTTTTTTCTCTTAAACCTGAGTGTTTTATGTTGGTAGATTCACTAGAAATTATCGCTAAAGGTGGTTGTATAAACCATTCTATTTGGTTTACGAAGTAAGAAAAGAACAACCTGTTTGAATCAGACATCAGATCATGATAGTTATATTGGGTGAGGGCAAGCAGGGACTCAGTAGAGGGACCAGGTAGAGAAAGCAGAATCTATAGGTTTGAACAAAGCATTGTGGCTGAGGGTCAGCCATTCTAGGAATTGGTTTCATGAAAGTTGTACCCAAAGCGGCATTTCAAGTCTTAGGATTAAATTTTGGAGGCGAGATCTTGAGAAACATGAAAAGGTCTCTAAAATCTGAATAAGATTCTAAAGTGAAGAATATCAATACAGGGCAGCACAGAAAATAATCTGAGCTTTAAATAATAGAAACCATTCAGATGGTGCCTTCAGACAAGCACTAGGTATTAGAAACTCAGAGATGGGCAGACAATCCAGTTTCTGAGGGATTGGAGCATGAAGCAGGGACGCTAGATAAGAATGGGGCACCTAGGAACTTGAGATGGTTTTATTCATCCATACTTGTGACTAATATTTATTGAAAAACATATAAGGCACTGTGCAAGGCATGGAAAAAAGATAGGCACTGGGAATTAATACCACAGCACAGTAATTAAATAATTGGAATGTTGAGTTTAGAAATGGTTCAGCTGCAAGAATGACTTATAGTTGTTCCGCTATCAGGGGTGAGCCAAATCCTCGGGCAGGATTTACATGCATTAGCCCAGTTGCTTAAGTTGTGGACTGCTAAGCAAGCTAGCACAGTCACTTCTTTTAGATTGCTTTGGAGAAAGGGGCCCTCCAAATTTGCTTTTGGTTTAAGGCAGTCAAGGCAGTTGAGTTGAGCAAGGAAACAAGCTTTAAGATTAAAGTACTGTTTTCCAAAGAGGCTTGGTTCAGTGGATCCAAATGACAAGACAGTTTCTGGTTAAATCTCACAGATAAAGTTCTAACCCTCTAAAAAGAAAAATGTTTTTCAAAAAGACTTAAGTCATTCTAACAGGTAAGAACAACCTTCCATATACATGACAGCCAAAACTTTGTTATCTTGTGGGAAAAAGATCTTCCCGCACCTAGTCTGGCAAATATTATTTACAATTTTCTTTACGATGGGTACAAATACTCAGTGTTCCACCATCACTCTTTATTAGTATAGATGGGAACATATGGGACTATGGTATGACTCAGTTCATTAAGATCTTTATTATTTTGATCAGTGAAAGGAGAGTCGGGGGTGCATTTTAAAAGAGTGTATTTCTGAGAGAGAGAAGGGAATGTTACTAATAGATGAGTAAGTCAACAAAAGGAGAAGGATGTAGGATTCCTCCTGACTATCTGATTATTTTTAAAAGTCTACCATGTAAGGGAGATAGAATCAAAATTCTTGAGTGGTATCTATTTATCCTATGCTCTTTGAAAATGATAACTATCTTTTTGCATTATGCCAATGGTGTTCCTGCTCACAGATTACAAATTCCCTGGTTAATGTGCTGAAAACTTGTTTTGCTGCACATAAAGCCCAATAAAATCATTGATTTCTGCAATATTTGTATGGTGAAGCTCAATTCAATGAATAAATTAATAAAATGAATAAATGATAAATGAACTGAAACATAATAAATTAATAAAACCTCAATGTAATATGCCTTTTAATATGTTCAGGAGGGAGTGTTTCAACTGTTAAATTGATTGCAGTTAAATGAATTAAAAAACAAAATAAATTTTAAAATGCTCCATTATTCATTAAAGTACTTTAGTACCTCATTAATCTATTTTAGATCACGCAGGCCCATAAGTGCCTATTGTCAAAAGCTGATAAAGTGTGAGGAATTGCTTTTCATACCCTAGAGTCGACTGAATACAGTAATGCTTCTCAAAGTGTAAAGGTCAAGTCTGTTGGGTATAAAGTGAGTGTCTTTGAAGCTTGAAAACTTTTTGAAGGGAATATTGGGAGGATTTTTTCCCCCCATATTTAGATAGTCACATTTTAAAAATTCTTATAAAAAAGGAAATAAAAGAAACATCTAGATTTTAAAAGTATCCCATTTGGCTCTTTTCCAAAGCCCTCTTAGGAGACATATCAGTGGGCCAACTTAAAAGATTTCCTGATTTAAAACGCAGTTGCAACAACTTTTATTTTTCTTGGTAACAGTGTTGTTCTTTCTAGTGGCTTAATCTTTATTCCTGTTGGTCACTTGCATCTTCTTTCCCAGCCTCAGCTTCCAGAGGTAAATTCCCAGTGACTTTCTGCTGAGTCTTCTCCTGTTCTAGTGAGTCCTATTGACAAGATCAAGTCATCCCATGCTGGCTGGCTCTCTTCAGAGCAATCTCCTTATCAGTGTCCTCCTCCAAAATCTACTCCCTAGCCTCTTTTTTTTTTTGGCCTTGATATTTCCAAAATGCCAGGGGAGGTGTGAGAACCCCAGCACCAGGAAATGGTTGACTAGCGGGTTGTAAAAAGAATTTACCAACAACAGTATCAGTTTGAAAAAGGAAAGTTTATTAGAAGGGAGGAATGCTGCAAAAGGGTACAGTGGAGTGCGTCAGCTCAGCGAGAGGACTTAGGGGTATTTATGAGCCATAAGGCAGGAGCTTAGGGTTGTAGAGTTTCAGCATGACATTTCACAGAAGTATATAAATTTTAGTTACTTATAAAACTTGAAAGAGTCCTGGAACCAGATTTGACCAGGTAGTCTTTGTTCCCTTCTAAATTCCTCAGATAAGAAGGTTTGCCTCTGGATGGTCTGTTTGATGATCCACAGGTGATTTCTGCTCCCTCACAAGGAGTCTATGAGTCACCAGACAGGCTTTGTTTGTTATTTTATAAATTCTGTACATGAAAGGGGTGGGATTTGTCTCACTCATTTTAGTATCCTACTGGCAGAACCCACTCTATATGACACTTATTTAAAGTCTCCTGAAATATACTTAAAAACCTATAGTGAAATGCATCTAAAATGACATTTATGTAGTGATGTTTATTATTGATTTTCTTTTTCTTTTTTTCTTTTTTTTGAGACGGTCTCGCTCTGTTGCCCAGGCTGGAGAGCAGTGGTGTGATCTCAGCTCACTGCAACCTTCACCTCCTGGGTTCAAGCGATTCTCGTGCCTCAGCCTCCTGAGTATTCTTGGGATTACAGGCACCCACCACCATGCCCAGCTAATTTTTGTACGTTTAGTAGAGAGGAATTTCTGCCGCGTTCATTGGCCAGGCTGTTCTCTAACTCCTGGCCTCAAGTGATCTGCCTGCCTCAGCCTCCCACAGTGCTGGGATTACAAGCATGAGCTACTGCACCTGGCTGATAGTTGATATTTTATATGAAACTAGTTTTTGTCTTTCTACAAGCATGTACATTTTTTTCCCCTCCCAGTTTTTTTTTTCCTCCAAAGTTTTCAAAATTTTACAATGATCTGGGTTGGTAATGATGTTTTAATCCATTGTATTAGATATTTTGTAGGCCCTTTTAATTTGGAAACTTTCAGTTCTGAGAGATTTTCTTGAAATAGTTCTTGAAAAACTGCCAGACCTCTGCTTCGTTTTTTTCTTTTCCTTCTGGAAATCTTGTTTTTAAGATATGAGAACCTCTAAACCAGTCCTCCAATTTTGTTGTATTTTTTATTTTCAACTCTTTATCATTTGTTCCACATTCTGGGAAATTTCCTCAGCTTTATCTTCCACTGCATCCTTCCACTGAATTTTTCATTACTTCCTGTTCTGTTTTGAATTTTGAGAACTCTCTCCTCAACATAGTGTTCCTGGCCAAAAAAAAAAAAAAAAAAAAAAAAAGAGGGCTTTCTTTTGGTCCTCTATTTTTTACAGGCGTGCACCACCACACTGACTAATTTTTGTATTTTTAGTAGAGACAGGGTTTCACCATATTGGCCAGGCTGGTCTTGAACTCCTGACCTCAAGTGGTCTGCCCACTTCAGCCTCCCAAAGTGTTAGAATTACAGGCATGAGCCAACACACCCGGCCTATTATTGACTCAAATATCATAAATTTCTAGATGATAAAGTTTTCTTATAATCTTGCATTATGGTCTGCTTTGTTTTATTAGAGAGCACTAATTTGACAACCACTTGTTTTCTTTCATTTTTTTCTTGTCTTGAATGTAAGAACTTGAACTAAAATTTTGTGATCCATTGCAGCACATTCTTTTTCATTGCTTTTGTTTTCTAGATTTAACCTTCTCTCTCTCTCCCACCTGAGTTGACTTTCACTTTTCTTCAGAAATCCTTTTAAATTTGTGTCTCTTTATTTTAAGCTGTTTAAATTTTTTTCTTCAAATAAGTTGTTCATATTGGGTGTGGAGGTTTCTGCATATGAAACTGTGCTCTAGAATTCAACTTGGAAATTAAAATAATATACTATGCAATTTTGAAAAATTCAATTCTAATTTGTTTATTTAATCAGTCATCTATCTGTACATGTATACCTTTCCTCATTTCTTCAAGGATATAAAGTGGCTATCAAAAAATAAACAAAATGAGGAAGCACAGTGTTTTGCAAACTATATTTTAAGATATTAATAAATATCATGACAAAAATGTTCCATGTTCAAATTTGTCTGGAATTTTTGAGATTTCCTTAAAATTCAATAAAAGTGACTTTTGAGGATGATGTGGGGCTGTAGTTATGATATGTTATTTTCCCAAAACATTTTAAAGGGAAATGTTTTCATAAAGCATCTATTCATATATATAAAACTAGTGTTAAAGGAAACCCTGGTGGAGAAATGCTAGTTAAATATAAATCACTAGCAGGAAAAAGCAAAACAGAGTAAATTATACTAGAAAAGGGGGGAAAAAAGCACTGTAAAGTTTCAAATGATTAAGGTATAAATTTGCTTCTGACCTTCTTGGAGGTCAAGGCAAAAGAGAAACATGGTGTACTACATAATTCTCACTGTACAGGAAGGAAAGAGAATACATTGTTTTCTTGGGGGCAGCCATACTGCTACTGAATTATGACAAATATGTTTCAGCTGGATCCTACCAGGTCTTTGGGTCTTTTTTTTGTAGTTGTCCTAATGTCAACGAGTGCCTATGGAACAGGAGAATATGCTCGATGAGTTTTACCAGAACCAGTTTCTGTCACTTATCGGAGGTGAGGTCTAGTGAAACATCTTAAGTGCGGAGTAGCACATGGGAAAGAGGCAGAGTTTGAACATTAGGGAGGTCCAGAAAAGTTAACAGACAATCTCACATAACCACACTTTTGCAACTCTCTTCTTAGGGTTCAGTTTGAAAACAAAGTCATCAGAGTCAAAAACAAATGTCTATCTATCTATTTATCTTCTAGTTATTCATCTCTCTACTCATTGATTTAAGGGATGTTATATATTGTTAAGGTGTCATTTAATTTTTTTTAAATTAAAGTGGGATGTTACTGGCATGCATGCAGGTTTATGTGATATGTATTTCACTGAAAAAGGAAACTTTAAATAAAACTGTTGACCCAATCACTAAGTTGAAAGAATTCTTCATTTGCCCAGAATGTGGGAGTCAGAATATCTTTTCATAAAAACAAATCACTTTATGAAACTTGTCGGTTTTATAAAAATACTGGGTTGACCAATCCTAATTTTTTTTCATCAGTCATGGAACTTTATGACTAATTCATAGTTTATGATATTGTGGAAGAATAATTATGTGCTATATTTCTTTCTGTCATGAAAATAAATAATTTCTCATTTATCATCCTTTATGAATTATAGCACAGAAGTGCAAATGAAAACTTCAAAAATTAAAGCAAATTTTTAACATTAAGAAATTTTAGATGAGGATGGATTTAATTAAGCCCAGCTATACCATAAACTTATAATGATCGCGTGAATTTAAGTAATTTATTGAATGTCTCAGAGTGTCACTTTCCATATTTGTAAGATGGAAAAATATCAGTATTTAGCTTACAGAGTTGTGGTGAGGAGTACATAAGATAATACAGGAATGTCATTGGAGTCTGGCACATAATAATATTAGGTATGATGATGATAGGTATCTTATGATGAAACATAGACTTATTAATGATGGTAGCACTGTTATTTTTTTATTGAGTGGGGAGAAGTTTTTATTTGGAAATGCTAGATATAAGATTGAAGGAGCCTTCTAGGGTGGGGAAGGAGGGAGGAATGTTGTATAGGACTCTAGCAAGGGCATTCAGCTGGAGTTTAGCTAGTTTCAGAATGAGTGGATTAAGAATGATTCTCAGGGAAGGAAGAATTGTTAAAGATGAGCAGCCACTGTTGGACAATTTGTATTTTACGAAGAGCAATGGAGAGGAACAGTAAGGAGTCAAGTCATGTGCAACAGGGAGTGGAGAGAAACAGCAGGATGGGGTTACTGGGGGGCACTGTGGCAAGGGCTGCACTGGAAGGTTCTCTTTCTTTCAGTGTCTCTCACTTACACTGCTGTCTCTTGATATTTTTCTTTTTATGTTTATATTTTGTCTCCTTAGTTTTATTTTTAATTGACATGTAATAATTATATGTATTTATGAGTACAGAGTGATATATTAATGCATATAAATAATGTGTAATAATCAAATCAGGGTAATTAGCATCTCTATCATCTCAAATGTCATTTCTTTTGTTGGGAATATTCAAAATCTCTCTTCTGCTATAATTTCACAGTGAGGAAAAAAAATCCTTTCTTCCAGGTATTTGAAAATATGCAATAGAGTATTGTTAACTATAGTCATCCTACAGTGCTACAGAAAACTAGAACCTATTCTTCCTGTCCAGCTGTGATTTGTGTTCATTAACCAATCTCTCTCTGTCCTCTCCCTCCTACCCTCTAACAACCATAATTCTACTCTCTAATTCTATGGGTGCAAACTTTGAGCTCCCACAAATGAATGAGAACATGTGATATTTAACTTTCTGTGCCTGATATTTCACTTAACACAGTGTCCTCCAGGCTCATTCATGTTGCTGCAAATGATAGGATTTTAATCTTTTTTTATGGGCGAATAATATTTCATTGTGTATATATAACACATTTTCTTTATCCACCCCTCTGTTGATGATATGTTGATTCCATATATGGCTATTGTGAATAAAGCTGCAATAAACAAGAAAATGCAGATATCTCTTAGATACACTGATTTCCTTTCTTTTGCGTAAATACCCATAATGGAATTGTTGGATCACATGATAGTTCTATTTTTAATTTTTTGAAGAAACTCAATACTGTTTTCCTTAATGGCTATATGAATTTATAGTCCTACTACAGTGTATAAGAGTTCCCTTTTCTGTGCATTTTTATCATCATTTGTTACTGTTTTCTTTTTAATAATAACCAGTCTAACTGGGGTGAGAAGATATGTCATTGTGGTTTTGATTTCTATTTCCCTGATGATTAATGACATTGAACATTTTAAAAATATACTTGTTGGCCATTTATATGGCTTCAGTGTTAAGCTATTTTTGTGTTACTATAAAGAAATACCTGAGATTGGATAATTTACAATGAAAAGAGGTTTAATTGGCTTACAGTTCTGCAGGCTGTACAAACATGGCTCCAATGTCTTCTTCTGGTGAAGGTCTCAGGAGGCTTTCAATCATGGCAGAAAGCAAAGGAAGAGCAGGTGACATCACATGGCAAGAGCGAGAGCAAGAGAGAGAGAGAGAGAGAGAGAAAGAGGAGGTCTCAGATTTTTAAACAATCACATCTCATGTGAACTGAGTGAGAATTCACTTATTATCAAGGAGATGGTGGGCTGGTGCTAAGCCATTCATGATGGATTAGCCCTCATGATCCAGTCACCTCCCACCAGGCCCCACCCAATCTCCAACACTGGAGATTATGTTTCAACATGAGAATTGGTGGGGATTGGAGGAGGCAAACATCCAAACAATGTTATTCTTCCCCTGGTCCCATAAATTTCATGTTCTTCTCACATTGCAAAATATAATCATGACTTCCCAATAGTCCTCCAAAGTCTTAACTCATTCCAGCTCCACCTCAAATGTCCCCAAAGTCCCAAGTCCCAAGTCTCATCTAGAAATGAGTTCCATCCACCAATGAGCCTATGAGCTCAAAATCAAGTTATTTACTTCCCAGATATAGTGATAGTACTGGCAATGAATAAACATTCCCATTTTGAAAGGGAGAAATCAGCCCATAGAAAGGAGCAGCAGGCCCCAAGCATGTCTGAAACCCAGCAGGGCAGTCATTAAATCTTAAACCTCCAAAATAATTTTCTCTGTCTCCATGTCCCATATCCTGGGCACACTGGTTTAAGAGTTGAACTCCCAAGGCCATGGCCAGCTCTGCCTCTGTGGTTTTGCAGAGTGGATCTCCCATGGCTGCTCTCCCAGGTAAGAGTTGAGTGCCTGCAGCTTTTCCAGTCTGAGGATACAAGCTGCTAGTGTCTCTAACATTCTGGGTCTGGAGGGAGGTGGACTGTTTCCCACAGTTCCTCTAGGCAGTGCCCTGCTGGGGACCCTGTGCAGGAGCTCTAGTCCTACATTTTCACTTGGCATTATGCTAGTAGAGTTTCTCTGTGGGGGCTCCACCCCTGCAGCAGGCTTCTCCTACGCACCCAGGCTTTCTGATACATCCTCTGAAATCTAGGTACATGCCACGAGGCTTCCTTCCCACTTGTATTCTGAGCATCTGCCACGCTTAACACCACATCAAAACTGCCAAACGTATGACTTGCACCCTCTAGAGCTGTAACCTGGATTTTACCTGGACCTCTTTGAGCTGAGGCTGGAGCCAGAAAAGCTGGGACATGGGGAGCAATGTTCCAAGGCTGTACAGGGCAGTGGGCCCTTGGGGTTGGTCCCTGAAACCATGATTTCTTCCTAGTCCTCTGGGCCCATGGTGGGAGGTGAGGCCTGGAAGTTCTCTGAAATTCCTTTGAGACCTTTTCCCTATTGACTTGGATATCAGCACTTGCCTCCCTTTTAGTCATGCTAATCTCTTTAGTAGATGGTTACTCTGGAGTCCTCTTGAATTCTTTCACTGAAAATGGACTTTCCTTCTTTACCAGCTGTGCTCTGCTACCCTTTTAATTATAAGTTCCAACTGTAAGTCATTTCTTTGCTCCCACTTATAGGTTGTTAGAAGCAGCTATGCAACTTCTTGAACATTTTGCTTCTTAGAGATGTCTTCTAAGTCATTACCTTAAGCAATTGCTCTTAAGTTCAAACTTCCACAAAGCCCTAGAACATAGAAACAAGGCAGTCAAGCTCTCTGCTAGGGAGTAACAATTATGATCTTTACTCCAGTTCCCAGTAAGTTCCTCATTCCCATCTGAGGCCTTATTAGCCTGACCCTCACTGTTCATATCTCCATCAGCATTTTGATCACAACTATTTAATCAGTTTCTAAGGAGTTCTAAACTCATCTTTCTGTGTTCTTTTGAGCCCTCCGAACACTTTCAACCTCTGTCCATTACCCAGTTCCAAAGCTGCTTCTACATTTTTAGGTATCTTTATGGCAATGCCCCACTCCTCAGTACAAATTTTCTATCTTAGGCCTTTTTTTCAATAGTATAAAGAATGCCTGATGTATTTTATAAAGAATTACGTTTTTAAAATTAATTATATATATATATATATATATATTTTTTTTTTTTTTTTTTTTTTTTTGTAGAGATGGGATCTCCCTGTTGCCCAGGCTGGTCTCAAATACCTGGGCTCAAACAATCCTCCTTCCTTGGCCTTCCAAAATATTGGGATTACAGGCATGAACCACCACACCCAGTTAGAAAAGAGGTTTAATTGGATCTTGGTTTTGCAGGCTGTATAAGTAAGACTGCAGCATCTGCTTCTGGTGAGAGTCTCAGGAAGCTTCCAGTCATGGAGGAAGGGAAAGCAGGTGATGTTATATGGCAAGAGTAAGAACAAAATAGAGGGGGAAGTAGGAAGTCTTAGACTTTTAAACAACCGGATCTTGTGTGAACTGTTGGAGAACTCTGCTATTACCAAGGGGTTGGTGTTAAGCCGTTTGTGAGGGATTAGCCCCTATGATTCAATGGTCTCCCAGCAGGTCCCACCTGCAACATTGGGGATTAAATTTCAACATGAGAGGGCAAACTTTGAAAGCATATTATCTTTTTTTTTTTTTTTTTTTTGAGAAATGTCTATTTAGCTCCTTTTAGCATTTTCTAATTAGATTTTTTTTTTTTGCTGTTGAATTGTTTGAATTGCTTGTATAGTCTAAATATTAGTCCCTTGTCCGATGAATAATCTGCAAATAATTTCTCCCATTCTACAGGTTATCTCTTCACTCTGTTAGTTTTTTCTTTGCTGTGCAGAACTTTTTAGTTTAATATAATCTCACTTGTCTATTTTTGCTTTTGTTGCCTGTTTTTTTGAGGTCTTAGCCATAAAACCTTTCTCCAGACAAATTTCCTAATGAATTTCCCCTGTGTATTTTTTCTATTAATTGTATAGTTTTGGGTCTTTCATTTAACTCTTTAACCCATTTTGAGTTGATTTATTGTATGGTGAGAGATAGGAGTCTAGTTTAATTCTTCTGGATATGGATATAAAATTTTCCAAAACCATTTATTGAAGAGACTGTCCTTTCTCCAACATGTGTTCATGGAGCATTTTTCTAAAATCAGTTGACCATAAATACATGGATTTATTTCTGAATTTTCTATTTTCTTCCATTGGTCTATGTGTTGTTGTTTAGGATTTTTTTTTCTTTTTTCTTTTTTTTGACAGAGTCTCACTCTGTCGCCAGGCTGGAGTGCAGTGGTGCAATCTCGGCTCACTGCAACCTCTGCCTCCAGGGTTCAAGTGATTCTCCTGCCTCAGCCTCCTGAGCAGCTGGGACTGCAGGCACCAGCCAACACACCCGGCTAATTTTTGTATTTTTAGTAGAGATGGGGTTTCACCATGTTGGCCAGGATGGTCTTGATCTCTTGACCTCGTGATCCACCTGCCTCAACTCCCAAAGTGCTGGGATTACAGGTGTGAGCCACCATGCTGGGCCCCAGGATTTTTAAAAATTTCTATGAAGAATGTCATTGGCATTTTCATAAAGATTGCATTAAATCTGTAGATGGCTTTGGACAGTATTGTCATTTTAACAATATTAATTTTTCAAATTTATGGACATCTTTCCATTTGTGTCTTCTTCAATTTCTTTCATCAGTGTTTTGTAGTTTTCATAGTAGACATCTTTCACCTTCTTGGTTAAATATATTTATTTTATGTTTTTGTGGCTATTGTAAATGAATTACTTTCTTGATTTCTTTTTCAGCTAGTTTGTTATTGATGTATGTAAATACTATAATTGTTTGTATGTTAATTTTGTGTCTGCAACTTTACTAAATTCATTTATAAAATCAGTTTTTGTTGGGGTTTTTAGGTTTTTCTATATATATAAGATTATATCATCTGCAAAGAGGGACAATTTGATGATTTTTCAATTTGAATGCACTTTATTTTTTTCTCTTGCCTAATTGTTCTGGCTAGGATTTCCAATACTGTGTTGAATAAGAATGGAAAAAGTGGGCATTCTTGTGTTCTACCTCTTAAAGGAATGTCTTCCAGCTTTTCCCCATTCATTATAATGTTAGCTATGTGTTTGTTGTATATGGCCTTTATTATACTGAAGGATGTTTCTGTTATAACTAATTTATTGAGAGTTTTGTCATAAAGGGATGTTGGAATTTATCATGTGATTTATCTGCATCTAATGAGATAATCATATGGTTTTGTCTTTCATTCTGTTGATGTGTCGTACCATATTTACTAATTGTGTATGTTATGATCTGTGTATGTTGAACTATCTTTGGATCCCTGAAATAAATCCCACTTGCTCATAGTGTATACTCTTCTTGATGTGCTGTTGAATTTGTTTTGTTAGTACTTAGTTGTGGATTTTTGCATCTGTGTTCATCAAGAATATTTGCCTATAGTTTTCTTTTTTTGTTATGTTCTTGTCTGGTTTTGGTATCAGGATAGTGCTTGTCATGTAGAATGAGTTAGGAAGACTTCCCTCCCTTCATTTTTTTCAAATAGTTTGAGAAGAATTGGTATTCATTCTTCTTTATATATTTGATAAAATGCAGTAGTGAAGCCACTTACTGAGGGACTATATTACTGATTCAGTCTTGTTACTTGTTATTGGTCTGTTCAGGTTTTCTATTTCTTCATGATTTAATCCTGGCAGGTTGTACATATCTAGAAAGTTATCCATTTTCTCTAGGTTTTCCAATTTGTTGTCTCATAGGTGTTTATAATAGTCTGTATGATCCTTGCATTTCTGTGGTATGAGTTGTAACATCTCCTTTTTAATTTCTGTTTTTATTGAGTCTTCTCTGTGTTTTTTTCATAGTTTAGCTAATGGTCTTTTGATTTTGTTTATCTTTCCAAAAAGCCAACTTTTGTTTTGTCAATCTTCTTTTTTGTAGTTTTTTGTTTGTTTAGCTCTGCTTGATCTTTATTATTTTCTTGTACTAATTTTGATTTGATTTGTTCTTGCCTTTTTAGTTCCTTTAGGTATATCATTAGGTTGTTTATTTTAAATCTTTTAATTTTTTTTGGTGTAGGAATTTTTGCTGTAAACTGTCCTCTTAGTACTCCTTTGCAATGTTTCATAGGTTTTAATGTGTTGTGTTTCCATCCAGCAAGTCTTTGTCTTTTAATTGTGAAATTTAAATCATTTACATTCAAACATTTAAATATATATCTGTGTGTGTGTGTATGTGTTTGTGTGTGTGTGTATTTTTTTTCCTTTTTTTTTAGATGGATTCTTGCTCTGTCATCCAGGCTGGAGTGCAATGGTGTGTGTGATCTTGGCTCACTGCAACCTCTGCCTCCCAGGTTCAAGTGATTCTCTTGCCTCAGACACCTGAGTAGCTGGGATTACAGGCACCTGCCACCATGCCTGGCTAACTTTTTGTATTTTTAGTAAAGACAGAGTTTTACCATGTTAGCCAGGATGGTCTCAGTCTCCTGACCTCATGATCCACCTGCTTTGGCCTCCCAAAGTGCTGTGATTACAGGCATGAGCCACCATGCACCACCCAAATATATATATTTTTAATTTTCTTCTTAATTACTTCATTTACCCACTGTTCATTCAGGAGCATGTTGCTTTATTTCTATATATTTGTACAGTTTCCAAAGCTACTGTTATTATTATCTTCTAGTTTTATTCCATTGTAGTCTGAAAAGGTCCTTGATATAACTTCAATTTTTAAAAATTTGTTGGGACTTGTTCTGTTGCCTAACATATGATCTCTCCTGGAGAATATTCTATGTGCTGATGAGAAGAATATATATTCTGCAGCTGTTGGATAATGTGTCCTGTAAATGTCTGTTAGGTTTATTTTGTCTATAGTACAGTTTACCTGTGATGTTTTGTTGTTAATTTTCTGTCTAAATGATCTGTCCAATGCTACATGGGTTCTAAACTATTATTGTTTGGGGGCTCATAGTTGGATTTTTTTTCCTTTAGGTCTAATAATATTTGCTTTATATATCTAGTTCTTCAGTGTTGGGTAAATAAATATTTACAATTATTTAGCCTTTTGCTGACTTGATCCTTTTTATCATTATGTAATGAACTTTTTTGTCTCTTTAAATGTTTTTTTGTTTTAAAATCTATTTGTGTGATGCAAGTAATAGCTACTCCTGCTCACTTTTGGTTTCCATTTTTGTGGAGTATCTTTTTTCAACCCTTCACTTTCAGTCTATGTGTCTATATAGATGAAGTGAGTTCTTGAAGGCAGTATATATTTGGGTCTTGCCTTTTAAATTTTTTCAGCAAGTCTATATATTTTAATTGTGGAATTTAAACTTTTTACATTCGAAGTTGTTATAAATAGGTTAGGACTTACTCTTAACACTTTGTTAATTATTTTCTGGTCATTTTATATATTCTTTGTTCCTTTCCTTATCTATTATTGTTTATCTTTGTTGTTGGACAGTTTTCTGAAGTTATAACATTTGATTGTTTTCTCTTTCTCATTTGTGTCTGCTCTATCAGTGATTTTTATACTTTCATGTATTTTCATGATGACAATTATAGTCCTTTTGCTTCCAGATGTGAGACTCCCTTAAGCATTTCTTGTAGGACTCATATCTTGGTGAATTCTTTAAGTTTTTGCCTGTCTGGGAGACTTTATTTCTCCTTCATTTTTAAAGGATGGCTTTGCTGGATATAAAATTCTTGACTTAAAGTTTTTTTTTTCTTTCAGCACTTTGAATATATCATTCTATTCACTCCTGGTCTGTAAGGTTACAGCTGAGAAATCTACTGTCTGATGAGTATTTCTTTATATGTGTCTTGACACTTTTACGGTTTTTTGGAATTCTCTTTTTGTTTTTGACTTTGACAACTTACTAAAATATGCCTTGGGAGGGACTCTTTGGGTTGAATCTGTTTGGGAATCTTCGAGCTTCCTGAATCTGGATGACCATATCTCTCTCTAGATCTGGGAACCTCCCAGCTATTATTTCATTAAATAGGTTTTTAAAAAGTGCCTTTTCTCATTTCTTCTCCTTCTGTAATTTCTATAATGCATTTTTTATTTGTTTGTTTAATGGTGTCCTGTATGTTCCATAGGGGTTATTTTAAAAGATTTGTCTTATGTTCAGAAATTCTTTCTTCTGTTTGATCTAGTGTATCACTGAAGCTCTCAATTCTATTTTTTATTTCATTTGTTGAATTATTCAATTTTAAGACTTCAGTTTTTAAAAAATGATATCAATCTCTACTGAATTTCTCAGTCAGAGGAATTGTTTTCCTGATCTTACTGAATTGTCTGTGTTATCTTGTATCTCTTTGGATTTTCTTAAGTCATTATTTTAATTTTTCTTTTAGGCATGTTACTGGAAAATCACTGTGTTTTTTTTTTTTAAAGGTGTCATGTTTTTTTTGCCCTTTTATACTTTTTGTATTCTCACTTGATTCTGCAAATTTGATGTAATTGTCACTTCCTCCAGTTTATGGAGTAGCTTTAATAGGGAAAGATTTTTTGCTGTATGTGTGTCCTGTAGTTTCAGTTAGGTATGCTGCTTTGGCTTTGATTCTTGGATGGTAGAGTAGTATAGTTTCCATTTGGTTTCTTTGGCTGTAACCAGTGTCAGTGGTGACTACAAGTGCCTCCATGGCCTAGACTGCAGTTGGAAGTTGTGGAATAGCTTTTCTGGGATGACATGCAGGCCAGTTCTTGGGCTCTGTTAGGGGTGCACATGGTGTGTGGCAGCTTTGTTGTGGAGGGAATTTGGTCACTGGTGGAGGCAGGTCCTGGGTGGACCAGTCTTCAGGCCAATGGGGGGCATGCACAAGTGTCTGGGTGTAGGATAACTTTGCTATGCAGGAGAAAGAGTTACTAGTGGTGGCAATGGGATCTAGCCTGGTGGTTCTCAGGTTCTGAGGAGCATACACATCAGCTCCCTCTTTCCTGGGGGGATGCTTTCCCACTGTGCTGGAAACTGCCTGTGCCATGATGTATAGAGCATTTTATAGGCTTGGGTGCAGTAAACATGACCATGCTGCTGGGTTCAGCTGTTTTCTTGTTGTTTCAGCCCTCAGGGTGGATGTTGGTGAAGCCTCAGGTATGTGGAGATGCAGGGGCTATTAGGCCTCAGGACAGGATGCACTCTGATGGTGGCTCCACTCCCAAGGTGGTGATGTTCTGTGGCAGCCTAAATAACTGAGTGTGTGTATGGAAGGGGGAGTGTAAATTCTCTCTCCGGAATAATGCAGTCACATGGACTCTAGGAAGCTCCCTATACTAGGCTTAGGGCCAGCAGGGGCTATGGGGCATCTGTGGTGGAAATGCAGACTACTAAGAATCTCCTGCTTACCCTTTCCTTGGGCTGAGTAGTCTTTCTTGGCCCCAAGATGATCCTGGTCCATGTAGTTTGCTTCCTTTTTTATGCTGCCATTCTGAGTCTCTGTGCTGCAGAAGGTCTTTGGCACTTCTTTACTAAATTTCTGTGTTCTCCCCTAGATATTCTATTTGATGTGTTGTCATATATACATATATATATATATATATATATATATATATATATATATATATATACTACTATTTATTTAGTGAAGATTTGGGGTTTCTCAGATATTATAGTTTCATTGTTCTTGTATCAGATTCCACTAAGAATGTTCTCCTAATCTTATCAGCTGCTTTTTTTTTTCTCTTGAATATTGACTGGATAAACAATGAAATGAAGGCAGAATAAGCTGCTTTTAGAATTCATTATTATCTATTATTATCTTAGAATTTTGGAGAATGTGTTAATTGAATTGAGGAAAAGGTAGCAGTGTTCACATAGTACATAGAAATGTTAAAAGTTAAAGGCACATTGAGAAAGGAAAGAAACACTGTCTGTTGTGGCTTCAGTGCATTTTACTGTGAATATTTACAAGAACATAGTTGTCACTTAAAATAACCTTACTCTATATGATTTTTTATTTAGAAGATGTGAGAGACATTCATGGTAGAATGAATTCCTCAAGAAGAGATCATGTTAAATAATTTATTAGAGCAATTATTTTCATTGCCAATGGCATATAAATGAAAAAAATCAATAAATTCATTTTATATCAACAAAAGATTCTAAAACAAAATGTCATGGTCATATAATGTTTGAAAATTGTTTATCTAGAGCATGAAAGACTGACCAGCTCCAGGTTAATATTGTTTCTGGAGTTCAGTGAGCATAAATTCTATAGAACACAATAATTGATAAAAGGCATTTTAGCATATTGTATTTGTGATTGTATTTGCACCAATATCAGCACCATCTATGTAACTGTCATCTCAGAGTCCCAGAAGGAAATGCTATGCTACAGTTTCTAGTTACTACAAAGTTTTTTGAAAGGGCCCACAAAATAATTAGTAACGCTCATTAATTGATATATTTACTTATTAATAATTTCTAAAATAAAGCTGAGTAAAAATACAAAACCCCAACAAAGTGATAAGAAACCAATTCTATATGAAATCATAGTAATAATTACCCTGATTATGAGCAAACATTGTGCATATATGTTCACAATAGGGCATTATACAGCTTCTTGTTTGTTCTTTAGAATATTATTAAAAGTAATAATTAATCAACCCTTTTTTAATGTTAGCATTTGATTAAGAGCAGGAATGATTAGTGTTATTGTTTCATAGAGACCCAGACATATCATTTAGGAAAACGTAATTTACCTGACTTCATTGATCTTTTCCTTACTTTTAAAATTTTTAAATGGAATCTCAAGTGAATAAATTAGTAAATTTATCATTTTCTCTACAATACTGTCAGAAGGACAGTTTGATAAAATAGCTCATTATAGTCACTGATATGAAATATGAGTTCCATCAGCATATTTTTATTAAATGCAGCTATAGAAATTAGTTTGCTATTATCAAGGACTGTGGAATGCAAAAATAAAATTAAGCATGCTTTTATATTGGTTAAAATTGGGGATTGATCGAAGTGAATTAAAAAAAATCTTGTAGTGACAAAAAAGTCAACAAAACCAGAGGAATCATCAAGAATTAATTGACAAGTGACAATCCTAGTCATGTAATGAGTATGTTTGAGATAAGTTGTCATCCCCTTCAAAGGTAGCCTTCAGGTCTACCTTTTTTAGGCAGCCATGGTTCTAAAATGTAATTTTTAAATCTTCTTTTGGTAAAGAAAATCAAAGCCTATACATAGTAGGATTGTTTGTTATTTATAATTGTTTATGTGAATTAAGCAATTGACAGTACCTATTCCATCTAGATTTTGAGCCTTCATTTTTCTTAAAGGGGACATTTAAAAAGGAGAAGTAATGCAGATGTAGTCTTGATTTTGACTGATACGTAATTGGAATATGAGAAAGTACATACATCTAGTATGACTAATGATTGCTAACAGCACATTTTATATCTATAAATATCTGTGTCAGTTGCCTATTGCTACGAAGTAGCAGATTGTCAATCACCTTAAAACTTTGTGGTGTACAATCATAAGCATTTATTTAGCTCATGGGAAAGTGGGTAGCTCCTGGAAATGGGGTGTTCTTGGCTGGGGTAACTGGCTATTTTTATAAATTTCTTATTCTCCTGGAATCAACAGGACTTTCTAGCATGTTCTATTGCAATGGTAGAAGCACATGAGAAAAAGTGAAAACATGTAACGACTCTTAAGATCTAAGCTGAGAAGATCTGGTCAAAGAAAATTATATGACCAAACCCAAAGTCAAGGAGTGGAGAAATACGGTATGCTTTGAATGAGACAAAATACAAAAATCACATGTCAAAATCATAGCATGGATATAGTGAGCGGTGAAGAACTGGAGCTGGTGATGCAATTTACCACAACATCAATTCCTTTACGTTGTCTTTTTTAAAAAGCTACTTTATTGAGATATGATTGATGCACAAAATGTTATATGTATTTTAACGTGTACAACTTGATGAGCTTGGAGATAAGTATATAACCCTAAAACTATCACCATAGTCTTTGCTGTAGACCTCTTCATCACCTCCAAAAGTTTTCGCCTATTGCTTTCTTCCTCTCTTCTTCCCCCTCTTCTTCTTCATCCTTCTTGGAATAACACTTAACATAAAATCTACCCTCTTAACCAGTTTTTAAGTATATAATACAATGTTTGTTTTTAAACTATAGGCACTGTTGTACAGCAGATCACTAGGAATTATTCATCTAGTATAATCAAAACTTCATCTCTTTGACTAATATCTCCCTGTTTCTCTCTCCCCACATCCCCTAAAAACCATCATTTCACTCTCTGCTTCTTTGAGTTTTACTGTTTTAGAATCATTATATAGGTGATATTATACAGTTATTTGTCCTTCTGTGACTGCTTTATTTCACTTAGCAAAATGCCTCTCTTCCATGTTTGCCTATATTGTTATAAATGGCAGGTTTTTCATTTAAGGCTGAATAATATTTCATTGTATATATATACTACATTTTTATCCATTAATCTACTGGAGGACTTTTATTTTGCTTGAATGCCTTGGCTATTGTGAATGTTGTTGCAATGGACATGAAAGTACAACTATATCTTCATGATTCTGATTTCATTACTTTTTGAAATACACTTATAAATGGGATTGCTGAATCATATGATAGTTCCATTTTTAATATTTGAGGAACCTCCATACTGTTTTCCATAGGGATGTCACCAATATACATTAGCATCAAAAGTATATAATGGTTCCCTTTGCTTCACATCCTTGCCAATGCTCCTTATCTTTTTAATTTTTTTAGTAATAGCTATCATAAAAGGTGTGAGATGATACCTCATTGTGGTTTCGGTTTGCATTTTCCTGATGATTAGTGATATTGAGCACATTTTCATATACCTGTTGGCCATTTGCATGTCTTCTTTGGAGAAAAGTCTGTTCAGTTCTTTTGATCATTTTGTAATTGGGTTATTTTATAATTGGTAAGACAAGGTTAATCAGAAAACACATTGAATCAATTCATCATGAAGACTAAGAAGATAAAAGGAGATAAAAAGTTGGTGTGTCTGTTAAGTGTTTTTCCACATAGTTGTAGAGTTTTATAGTCATAACCTACTGTAATTTAAATTCTCGGTGTATCATGACTATAAATCAATCAACAGTAGAACTAAAAAATAAAATATTTCTTATAATATTTTGTGAAAAGCTTGAATATTTAGAGAGGCTTATAAATAAAATATATGTATTTTTTGATTATTTCAAAAGGAAATTCACAGGCTGTTATTTGATTTAATTTTCCTAATTGCCCCTCTAACCCAGTCCAAAAGTACAATGTGACAAATGAACTCTTGCAGAGGATAAATCGTAAATAAAAGTGAAAATGAAAACATTTATAGAAATACTTTGTAATTTAGTGAGCAAGAAACCTGAAGTTTCATCTGAAATCATGTCACATTTGAGTATAAAAAAACTTTATTCTATATAAAAGCTAAGAAAGTAATGAGAGGAGAATAGACAAATGAATCCAAAGAGGGAAAAATAGTAGAGGACCCAAGAGAAGGGGGACAGAGGATGGCAAATGCAGAGTAAATATTAGAAGAGTCCTGCGAATTGCAAGGATTTAGGGATTATGTGCTGAAGTTTTCTGATAGCAGTGAAAGGGGAGTTAGTATTAAAAAGTCAGAAGATAGACATAAAAGTCAAAATGTAATTTAGATTTTAGTATTTTGTAATGGCAACTTTGTGTCCTTATAAAAGCACTTAAGCCAGGGAGATAGCTCAGTAGACTGGAATACGAGGTATTTTATGAAAATGTAAGCTAAGCATCATTGGACACTATTGTTTTTAGGTGGGGTTATTACGAAGACACATAAGCTTATGCAATTGAGCTGTGGCAAGGCTTTTTGTATGAAGTGGCAAAATAAATCACAACAAAATGGAAGAATGTAGCCTATACAATAGTGTAAAATTGAATATATATAAGCAACAGAGTAATCATATTTCAGTCTATGTCTCAGTATATCATCTATCTCTCTGCAAAGACAAAAGCCAGAAGTGTAAGAATGTTGTGCTTAGTTTAACAGAAATATAAAGACCTGAATGTGACTTGAAAATGAACAAAGGGAAACATTGGCAGATCTATAAAATATTGACTGACCTCTATTATATGATTTAAAAAACTCAGAAGGAGTTGCTATAAGAATATTGGTGAAATCAAAGTTCACCGAAGCAGTAGAGTGTTGGGGTTAGTAAGAGCATGAACTTAGAACACAAACAGAACTAGATTTAAATCCTAGGTTTGCTACTTTTTACCTAGCATGGGTGACATTGGGCCAGTCATTCAAATGCTTTGATTCTATTTTAGAGATAACTTCCCTCTAGGAGTTACTCCTGAAATGAGCAACATATGTTTTTTTAATTTTTTTTTTTGAAAAGGAGTCTTGCTCTGTTGCCCAGGCTGAAGTGCAGTGACATGATCTTGGCTCACTGCAACCTATGCCTCCCGGGTTCAGTCAATTCTCCTGCCTCAGCCTCCTGAGTAGCTGGAATTACAGGTGCCCATCACCATGCCCAGCTAAATTTTGTATTTTTAGTAGAGACAGGGTTTCACCATGTTGGCTAGGCTGGTCTTGAACTCCTGACTTCAGGTGATCTGTCGGCCTCGGCCTCCCAAAGTGCTGAGATTACAGGCATGAGTCACCGCTCCTGGCTAAATAACATATTTTTAAAAATATATTACTGTTTTTGTCACTGCTCGAAGAGTTTTATTTTTATCACTAGATGTAGAATTTAACTTGAGCAGGCACCTAATGAGATTGATGAGCTCCCTCATCTCTTAAATAGGGATAATAATATCTATTTCATAATCTTGTTTTGAAAATAAAGTGAGTGCTGTATATAATCAAAGCATGTAACCCAGTGCCTGGCTATAGAGTAAGATTTCAACAAATAATAATAATTATTATTATTACCAATAATTCAGCTAATATAAATAAACTAGGTTTAAAAATATATACTGCTCATTATTAAAGGAAAGATTAAAGTGAAAGACTCCTGCAACTAGCAATATTGTTAATTAATATGGTAAAAAATTTTTGGGAAGACATGCTTATCAATCTGCTATATGCTTTTTCAAAAACCAGCTTTGAGTTCCTAAGTCAGATATCACTTGAGAAGATTACATAAGACTACTTTCAAAGAATTAGTACATAAAGAAATCATGAAAAACTTCCATGGGTTTTTCTGTGTTCTTACTTCTGAGCACAACAAATAACAAATATAAAGGTGACTAATTTAACATAGATTTCCATTTTTACCAGGGCATATGGTTTTACATAGCATTGACTGTTTTTTTTGTTTTTGTTTTGTTTTGAGATAGAGTCTTGCTCTGTTGCCCAGGCTGAAGTGCAGTGGGGGATCTTGGCTCACTGCAACCTCTGCCTCCCAGGTTCAAGCCATTCTCCTGCCTCAGTCTCCTAAGTAGCTGAGATTGCAGGTGCCCACCACCATGCCCGGCTAATTTTTGTATTTTTAGTAGAGACAGGGTTTCATCATACTGGCCAGGCTGGTCTTGATCTCCTGATCTTGTGATCTGCCCACCTTGGCCTCTCAAAGTGCTGGGATTACAGGTGTGAGCCACCATGCTTGGCCCTGCATAGACTGTTTTCATATGGTCTTACCTCTATGTGATAAAACCTTTGGAGACTGGAACATTTATTTGGCCTGAAACATTTGAAGTCAGGATATATTTGATTGTTTACTATCCAGAAACTAATGCCTGGAGGGAGTGATATATTTTTAAAAAGATATTACTGTTTCTATCAAGCTGGAAGGGTCTTACTTTTATTGCTAGATGAGAGTTTAACTTCAGGAGGCACCTAATGAAATTGATGATATTTTGAATGTTGTTGTCATTGTACTTTTTTGGATTGTACTTTCTTTATCAATCTACTAGATGATAAAGTTGTTTTCAGAATGATATATAACTAAAAACTAGATAATGTGAGAAATTTTATTCCTCACCTAGACACCATATAAATCTTCAGAATCTCCATAGCATTACAGATGCAAATTTAAATGTTGCCTGTGCCTAAATTCTCTTAAGCAGTAAAAGTTTTGTTGACAATTGTAATTGATTGTCATGTTTCCAATGGCACCCTCTACAATGTTGTAGCATTAAAGTAAGATGTTATGCACATATTTACCGGCTTGAAAAGTAAACACCATTCCATAGGGATTACAGAGATAAAGCATGAGTTACTCTACTGAATGCAAATCCTCTTGGTCCCATCTCTTGCTCCAGCCATTGCTATGGTGCTCAGTTCCCAGCGAGTTTTGGTAAACTCTAGGCAGATGCAAGCAGACGGTGTCTCATCCTGACCCAAAGCTCCCATGGTTCTCACTTCACACCCCTGGATGGCCTGAGACACCTGTGAGAATCATGTCGGCACTCTCACATGATAAGAGGTTAAAACTCATGGGGCCATTCTTGAAGTATGGGGGATGGGTCTTGATGAGTCAGTACTTCCCCCTTTTGTCCTTTAGGTGGATAGTTGTGAGACACATTTCATAAAGGTCCTCGCAAGGTCCTAGCAAGATCAAGCATTATCATCAATAGTACTGGCCAACTTCATAATGCATCCCTGTGTTGGCCTTTCCTCCTTTCTTGTTCCATTCCCTTGGTCTCTTACTCTTTATCCATGGGGTCACTTCCCAAATAAACCAGCAACCCTGATATATTTGTTTTATGCTCTGCTTTCAGGGGACCAGGCTGAGAAAACCAGCAAACATTTATGTTGGGACTTATTTTATGAAAAATGAGACTTAAACTTTTCTAGCTGTTTTGCGTGTATGTGTTTACTTAACTCTCACAAGAATCCTTCTAGATAGGTTCTATTATATATAGCTTCACCCCTGACAGAAATAAGTTTCATGTCTTATCACAGGCATCACCTGTGAGGAGGTGGTCCTTTGCCAGACACTAATTCTTTCAGTGCCTTGGTCTTAAACTTCCCAGCCTCCAGAACTGTAATAAATAGAATTCTGTTGTTTATACGCCACTCAGTTTAAGGTATTTTTGTGATAGCAGCTCAAAGGAAGTCAGACATAACTCTTGTCCTTTGGGACAGATAATTTTGGTGTGTTCTGTTGTGATGCTATTTTAGGAGGACTGTTGTTTTCAATATAGATGATCTCCCTTCTCTTAGCCATATTCTTCATAAAATGTTACATTAAAATGATGTCTGGCAAAAGATCTTATTTATTTATTTATTTATTTTGTTGAGGTCTCCTGTTGCCTAGGCTGGAGTGTAGTGGTGCGATCTCTGCCCACTGCAACCTGTCTTCCAGGTTCAAGTGATTCTTCTGCCTTAGCCTCCCAAGTAGCTGGGATTACAGGAGCCCACCACCATGTCTGGCTAATTATGGTAGAGACAGGGTTTCACCACGTTGGTCAGGCTGGTCTCAAACTCCTGACCTCAGGAGATCCGCCTTCCTCGACCTCCCAAAGTGCTGGGATTACAGGTGCGAGCCACTATGCCTGGACTTTATTTATTTATTTTTCTTGGAATCGGAATGTTTCATTCGCAGCACAGGCAACAGTTGTTTAAAAATGGGCTGCCATCAAGCCCACATTAATTCTAAACATCTGTTTAGAAAGACAGATTTGTAGACAAAGTACATATATAGGTATCACTTCTTACTTTTCCTTCACTGCTGATCTGTAGAGGAAGACTGCTCTAACAGGAAGCCTTCTTTCATTCTTATACCCTGCCCCTTGGTTGAATTATAGATTTGGGGGCTGAGTTGTTAGTGGGAACCTGAGAGTCTTTCCGCCTTCCTTCCTGCAAGGCTACATGGTGTTCTTAAACTGGGAGGTGATGGGTTGCTTTGATACTCTGTACTCAAGTTGTTCTAAATGATACATAACTGATACATACTACTTATAGTTTGTGTACAAGGTTGGGCCTTTTTGGATGTCAGAGTAGATTTTTTTTTTTTTTTTTTGAGAAGGAGTCTTGCACTGTCGCCCAGGCTGTAGTGCAGTGGCGCAATCTCGGTTCACTGCAACCTCTGCCTCCTGGGTTCAAGCAATTCTCCTGCCTCAGCCTCCCAAGGAGCTGGGACTACAGGCATGCGCTGCCATACCCAGCTAATTTTTTTTTTGTATTTTTAGTAGAGATGGGGTTTATCCCCTTAAAGGTGCCAGGCCTCCCTCCTGCTCCCCTCCATCCCCATCCTAGGGGTACAGCAATCCAAAATCACTGCTGGAGGCCACGTACAGGTTGCTAGTGGAATTTTGTCTCCTTCATGGGAGACAGGCGCTGGGAAGCTGGCTGTGACTCCACCTCTCATGGGGGAGCACACGTGTGGTTCTCCTGAGGAGACTGGCTGCTCTCCCGAAGGTGATGGGGAGAGCAAGGACAGCCTTGATCCCCTAGGGCAGCACATGACCCACAGAGCTCTGCTTCCTGCCTCATGTCACAAGGGAGCCACCCAGATCCGAGGCCCCCAGGGAGCCACGTGTTTGAGCACCTCGTCGGGGCCACAGTTGTGCCAGGCACTCAGTGCAGCAGCTGCCCGCAGGGAGAGGTGACTCCGATGCACAGTGGCTCCCACCTGGAATTCCAGCACTTTGGGAAGCCAAGGTGGGCAGATCACTTGAGCCCAGGGATTCAAGACCAGCGTGGCCAAGATGGCAAAACCCCGTCTCCATTAAAAATACAAAAAATTAGCTGGGTGTGGTGGTGCACGCCTGTATTCCCAGATACTCAGGAAGCTGAGGCAGGAGAATCGCTTGAACCAAGGTGGTGGAGGTTGCAGTGAGCTGAGATCATGCCATTGTACTCCAGCCTCGGTGACAGAATGAGACTCTGTCTCGGAAAAAAAAAAAGGAGAAAAAAGTGCAGAATCCTGGGGGGAACATATCGGTGTTCAGGCTCCAGGCAGAAGGCCATGGCGCCCCCCATTCCTGACCAAGGGATTCCTGGTGCCAGTGAGGGCTGAGCCAACAGGGATAGGAACACGTGTGCCCCTTCAGGGCCATATTCCTCCAGACCAGCCTCCCCAGTGCTGCCCTCATGGGCCTCAGTCTCTTCCAAAGCTTGCTCCCCAGAAGTCAATAGAAGCACCTCATCCTGGCATTTAGGACCCCTGAGTATCCAGCCCCACTTTCTCCTTCCAGCCTGTGCCTGCTGCCTCCACCTAAATGTAGAAAGACCTACATTTCCTGGTGGCTGTGCCCTCTGTGGGGTGGCTGTCATCCATGCAGGGCTATTCCTGGGGAGCCCTTCCCTTCCC
>CAUYQU010076111.1:0-66000 GCA_963574635.1 Cheracebus regulus | reverse complement strand
GTTCTTAGTTTCTTTGCATTGGGTTAGAACATGTTCTTTTAGCTCACAGAAGTTTCTTATTACCCACCTTCTGAAGCCTGATTCTGTCAATTCATCACACTCATTCTCCATCCAGCCTTGTTCCCTTGCTGGTGAGGAGTTGTGATCCCTTGTAGGAGGAGAGGTGTTCTGACTTTGGGTGTTTTCATCCTTTTTGCACTGGTTTCTTCCCATCTTTGTGTATTTATCCACCTGTCGTCTTTATAGTTGTTGACTTTCAGATTGGGTCTCTGAGTAGATGTCCAGTTTATTGATGATGAAGTTATTTCTTTCTGTTTCTTAGTTTTCCTTTAGCAGTCAGGCCCCTCTGCTGTAGGACTGCTGAGGTCCACTGCATGCCCTGCTTGCCTGGGGATCACCTGCAGTGGCCTCCGCACTTTCACTAGGCACTGCAATCCTGAGCTGCTCCTAATCGGCCATCTTCACCCCTTTAGTTTCTTGTCTACATTCATTATAGAAGGAATTGGTCTTATTTTATTTTATTTTAGTAGAGACAGAGTCTTGCTGTGTGGCCCAGGCTGGTCTCAAACTCTTGCCCTCAAGCCATCTACCCACTTTGGTCTCCCAAAGTGTTGGGATTACAGGCATGGGCCACCACACCCAGCCCAAGTCTTTCTTTGATATTAATGAATAGTTGAATGTGTAATAGAAAATGAAAGTATCTATTTGGGCAACTGCATTTGCTCTGTGTTTTCTTTCTTTCTCTCTTCTCTCTTCAGCTCTCTCCTCCTTCTCTCTCCTCCTCTCCCATCTCATTCTTTACCCTTCTCTCCTGATATCTCTTTCTTTTTCCATTTACTTTCCTTTTCTTCTTTGCTTTCTTCAACAAGCATATATTGAATTCTTGACATGTCCTACTTCAGATAAAAATTAAAGGACATGGTCCTAAAAAGCTTTCACTCAATGGGCATCACAATTATTAAAAAGTAATTATAAAGTAATGTTGAAAGTATCATAAAAGGGAAATAATAAAATGTGAACAATGTGCCATTTTGGGTGTAAAAGAAAGAGGGGTTAACTAGTCTGAGAAGAAAAGAGTGAGGAGTGTTTTCTGGAAGATGTGAATTTTGAGCCATGTGAAAAGGGAGAAGTGCATGAGAAAACATGTTTTCCAGGCAGAGGAGAAAGTTCAAGTAAATCAATGAAAGCCTGGAAGAAAGTAGATAAGCTTCTCTTTATAATGTCCTTCCACTTCTCTCATTGCAAAGAAAGCATCTATTTCCTTCAGATTTTTGCTCTGAAATTCCATCTCAAGGAAGTTTTTCTGATTGCTCTGACTTAATCTAACTCCTTTGCAATTGGTCTATAGAAATACCACAGTGTTCCCCACTTTTATGCCTCTTGTCACAGTTGTGATTTTATATGCATTTACGTGATTATTCAATTGATATCTGTCTCTCTATCACACTGTAAGAATCACGGTATCAGAAACTAGGTCCAATTTTTCTCACCCAATACAGACCACAACAGTTTCAGCAGAGCAGTTGAATAATAAATATTCATAGGAAAAAAACAGATACATAACATAATGAAGGCACAGAAAAATACTGTTGGAGTAATAAGTACTTTCTACAACATGGCAAATTTTGATTTGGAGGAGAATAATAATACCAATTAGGAAAGGTTCTTTTTTTGTCTTGCTAAAGTGCTTGAACCTTATTCTATAAGGAATGGAAAACCACTGAAATACTTGAACCAGCACTGTGGATTTGCATTCATATTTCCCCTTAAATAACTTATTTAAGCAACAATATACATAATGTAGTCAGGATGTGGGTAAAAATGAAAAAAAGTCATGATAATATTGTAGTCTAGGAGTGAAATAGTAAGTGTCTTAGTAGAACTGTGGTATAATGTTCACAAGAAAAAAATCAGTTTCAGAATTTGGGCTTAGAAACAAGAGATAAATTAGAGCCAGATTATGAACATCTTTTTGCATAGCAACTAATGATACAATTCAAGTCAAGTCGGAAAACTATTTTATTTTCTTTTCTCTGAGTATCTGTTATCCTTTCCAAATGATCCTGGTGCCACTGTGTATATGGTGTGGTCATTATGTGTGTTCCATCCTTTTGATATTCCTTCTTTTGAGATAATTTATGATAAATCTATCAATGCATTGTTGTAGTCTAAATAAAATACATTTCTTAAACATAAAGTCAGATCCTATCTTTATAAATAATGCTGCAAGAAGAAGCTAACTACATGATGTATCTTCAGAGTCTTAAGACAATTTATTGTGGTGGATTTGATTTTAAAATGCAATCATAAATTATAGGCAGCACTAAAAATTATAAGGTTTAATGATGAGCTTTACTGTAGCTCTCATCTGAGACAAATATTGCCATAAAACTCTAAATCAGCATTTAATGAATTGACAGAAGCTGGAGAATATGAGTTTGGTGCTACGGCAGGAAAGATTACAAAGACAAGTAAAAAGAATTCGGGTTAGAATTTTAAATCTGTGCCTCCTCCATTCAACCTTCAGGGCACTGAGAGGCTCTCAAATTATCTCTCTTTAAAACATATAAAAGGTTCTGAGGCTGAGGCTTGATCTGCGCAGGAACTAGCCTCTCATTTTTTAATGCTCCAAATGAGACAAAGAATTAGTAGCTGAAGCATCTGTTCCTGCACATGCTGAACAATGGATAAATACTATCTTTAGTGAAGTGGCAGACAAAGCAGAGTGATCTGGAAATGTAAATCACCAAAAGGATTTTCCCTGGGGTGTTAATAACGGGTCAGTAATTACTCTGAAAAGGAAGGAGGCAGATAGCACTCTACTGAGAATCCAAACCACCCTGTTTTACACCCACTATGTTTTCTTTGGGGAAAGTAATTTAATTTCAATGGGAAAATATATTTTCTAGCTGCAATCTCTATTAAATGTTTAATTAAAGTTAATGGAAAACTTCCATTTAAAAAAGCAATTAAACACTAGAAAACTAGAAAGTGTTTTTTTTCCCCTTTTGATTTTTACTCTGTTGGAAACAACAGTATCATCATTATCCTCATTGTTAGAAAAAATTCTAAATGGAAATATATTACTCGGTCATTTTCCAAAGCTTAGTTTATATGTGAGAAGAAAATAACTCATTTTTAACATAATATAGAACATAATTATTTATGACAATTTTTCATTGGGAAATAAAGAAATTATACTGGTTATTACTTAAGATTATTATTCCTTTTCAATATTGCTCATATAAAGGCATTACATAGCCAGAAAACCATGATCTGGTTCAGATGGCAAAATATAAGTACAAGTATTTCTTCTTGGAAAGTGCTGAGCAAGCCAGACTTCAAAAGAATGAGTATCCAGGACCTTCTTAAATATTAAATTAACACTTGCCTTTTCCTCTTGACAGTGCTGGGAGAAAATCCACACATTCAGTCTTCTAGACTTCTGGGGATATTTAGAAATTCACAAAGAGAGATTCAGTGGCCTGAATGTGTCCTTACACCTCCTAAACTGCAAAAGATGTAATGGAAATAGTAACATACTTTCTTTTTTTTCTTTTTTTAATTTTTTTTTTTTTTTGAGATAGAGTCTCACTCTGTTGCCCAGGCTGGAGTGCAGTGGCATAATCTCGGCTCACTGCAACCTCCGCTTCCCAGGTTCATGTGATTCTCCTGCCTCACTCTCCTGAGTAGTTGGGATGACCGGTGCACACCCCCATCCCTGACTAATTTTTGTATTATAAGTAGAGATGGAATTTTATCACATTGGCCAGGCTGGTCTCGAAATCCTGACTACAAGTGATCAGCCTGTCTTGACCTCCCAAAGTGCTGGAATTACAGGTGTGAGCCACCTTGCCTAGCAAGTGATATGCTTTCTTAAAAACTCCCTACTCCACTCTAAGAATCCATACAAACAGGACTATATATTTCTTATTCATCTTTGAATCACCAGCACCCAGTACAGTGCGTCTTACATACTAGAAACTCAATAAAATGTTGTTAAATTAAGAAATGCATTTTTTCCATATGTTTCATGTTTAAAAAATGGTTTTTCTACAGGGCTGTAATATGAGTATGTGTGTGTGTTTTTCAAGCAATATTTTCTTTATTGATTCTGTTATTCATTTTGTCTTTCCTAAAATCACAGTATGTTACTGTGAGTTCCAGAAAAAAAAATGGAGAAATAAATTAATGTCTGTAGTGTAGACAGAAATAGTCTTACTAAAATAACTGGAAGAAAAGAATGCCATAGGTGTTATAAGCATTCATTCTTATTTTGATTTTGGCCTTTACACTTAAGATCAGTGCAAAACGTGGTAGTGTAGAAACAGAGGAAAACGCAATATGGTGAAAAGTGGCTGTGAATATTGTGCTGTTCAGCTTACCATCTTTCCTTTCCCTTAACCTACTCCTCTGTACCTTAACATGCTAGAAATAAACTGGGCCACATTGCAAAATTAGGACGTGAACTTACATTTTGCAGAAAACTTCCAAACTTCCATTTCTCTGGAATAGAGATAATTAGGTAGACTTTCTTGTCCTCTACTCTTAAATTGGACTAAACCAAAAACCTTGTTCTGTTAGCAGAATCTTTAACTGAGAGACGTATTTACCAATCTAGTAAGAATGTGAAAACAAGGTGTAAATGACAAAAGGCAACCTTTGTGGCAGGTGGAAAAGGAAAATACAAAGGAGGAAGTGAAGGAAATTGGATTACAAAGGTGGATATCCAGGCATGTAGAAGTTGAAGTAAGGAAAGGTAAAAAAGAAAGTTTTAGGAAGAAGAGGGAAAAGAGAAAAAGCAAACAATAATAGAAATAGAAATGGAAATAACAGACCTTATTTTTAAGGAGGCAGAATACTTTTATTTGTTTATATGTTTAAAAAAGATAAACTGCAAAAGGAAATATGCCTATACTATGGCAATATAAGAGAAACATGTATTTTGCAAAATCTGAAATGAGAAGGTCTAATTTTAAGTCCCAACAATAATTTTTATCTTGAGGAAGAGTTCCAAAAGCAGAACATACTTCAGTTCTCTCTTTTTTTCATACACTGTACAGTTTCATGCAATTCTTGTTGGCATATCTCCTAACCTTATTCCACTTCTGTCTCCATTATTACCATACTGCAGCAATCCTTTCCATTATCTTCCTAATGAGCTATAGCCTTCTAACTAGATCTCTTACATTCCCTGTTAATTCTATACAATCTAATCTAATCTTGATATTGTCACTACCAGATCTTTGTAAGTATAAAATACATTAAATCACTCGTCTATTTAAAACAATTTTCCAGTCTCCCCATTGCAACTCAGTGTAGAAGTCTCTGGTTGCCTAAGGTAGTAACCAGAGTACTTTGTCTCATGACAAAGAAAGTTAAGGAGAGTGGACACTAAGGATGAGATTGGAATGAAAGTTTAACAAGCAAAAGAAGAAAGCTCTCTGTTGTGAAGAGGGGACCCAGAAGACGATTGCTGATTTTACAGTTGAATGCAAAGGCTTTTATAAGAAACTGATGAGGGCTGGACATCTTATTTCCATATGGTGCAAATTTCTGGTAGCTCCACCCCATCCTTCTAGTGTGCATGCAGGCCCTTCCTTAGCTTGCGTTACTCCATATTGCTTTGTTCCCCTTACTGCACATGTGTCAGAGGATGGAATTTTCCATTGTGGGCATGTCTGGAAAAGTCACCTGTGTAGCTTTTCTTCTCTATGTGGCTGTGGGCATGTCTTTGGCAAGCGCCCCAGTGCAAGTTTCCTTATCTGTGCCTGCAGGCTATTCTTTTTTTTTTTTTTTTTCCAGAATTCAACCAAGGACCTACCCTAACTGCCTGCCTGACCCGTTTCTTCCTTTCTCCACTCTCAACAATTTGATGATTTTCTATCACACTAAAAAAAAGTCAAAACTCTTCATCTTGGCTTACAAAACTTCATGGATTGCAGCTATTTTTATTAATCATGTTTTCTCCCCTGTAAGAATATGATATTTCTGTTCTAAGCATGCCTTTCTGGAGAGGAAGTATTCTTACCTATGCCATTGCTAGCCTTACACATTCATATTTTATTGGATAAAGAAATCACAGGCTATTCTTAGGCATGTAAGAACACATAATATACAAGAAGGAAGTATAGCATCTACCACTGTCTCTTCATTCAATCCAGTCTCAGTCCACTCATAGGAAAGCCTACTCACCAAAAGATCTGTAGTACCCATATTCGTAAGATCCAGAAAACACAAATTAATGCTTCTTTGGGATGGACACTGCAAAGTGCACCTTAGGACAAAAGTCTACTATTCTCTTTTATAACAGAAGTTAGAGGCTTTGTCCTGTGGAGAGCTTCAGTACACTACTGGTCATAATGACATCATAGGTGATTTCAGTGGAATAAGTAGACCATATTTAACAGACCAAGAGAGAAAATAGCAGGTTCAGAAGCAAAGCATTATTATGCCAATGGCCATTAGCAGGCCAGCCTTCTCCCAAATCTTGGATTGTTGAAACAGGTTCAGAGAAAAATGACAAAAAGGACATGACATCTGACAGCACAGTTTTAAGAGTGAAAAACCCCGATAAACTCCCTGAAGTGTTTTTTTTTTTTTTTACATGAAGGGACACAAATCAGAGGATTCTTTGTTATAAGTGAGACTAAATTATTTACCATGAGATGTATAATAATATAAACCTTTAAATCCTACCTGTTTGAATATATATCATGATTTCTACTAACCCCATCTTCATCTAAATCAGGTAAGATCAGGTGTTTACTAAATTTCAACAGCAGAATAATTTCATTTTGCATTTTTGCAATATGGTAAAGGTTATATTAAATTTTACTTGAGCATTGAAAATAAATGGGCTGCTCTGATATTTTACACAAGAATCTGAATTTTAACAGATACTTTTAAGTAAATCTGAAACAGAACGTTCATAAGTGCTTGTGAATTGAAGCTTCAAGTAGCTTAATCTAAATCACAGCATGAGAAATTGCAATAAATCCTCCTCACATAGCTAACAATTCACCAGAGGCCAGATCTGTGACAATCTTGTTCTCTAGGCTGCAATTGTGAATAGAACATTAAAAAAGACACTGCATTTGTGAACTTAAAGTGGTTTTATTTCTGCATAGGTTGTGATTTTATTTCTGCCTAGGTTATCTTCAACTTCAGAATATTTATTCCATCAAATAAAATACATATAATAATTTTTTAATAATAATAGGTTAGTAGTAAAGCATTTTTTAAAAAAAATCTTTAAGCATAATTTACTTAAGTTGTCATAAATGTTTAAATCAATACCCATACTTAATTTTTGATTTTGAAATTAAATATTTGATTTGACTGACTAAATTAAATAGGCCATGAATTAAAGTTACGAATTGAAGATTTACTTAAATTAAACATCATTGCCATTTTATGAAGTGTTTGAAATAAATTACAGAAAGCAGTTTGGGGCGTTAATATTGATTTACAGACTAGTTTCATCACAGAGCAAACATGAATATTATGAGCATCATAAACATTAAATATGCATGAATTCTTGCATTTTGAGCACACACTGTATGAGTACTGTGTGCGAAATACTGCATTTGCAAGGTATTGGTAGATTAAAAGATAAAAGAATATTGTTTTGAAGGCTTGTCTTCTTTTATTTTGAGTGGGCTTATACACATTGCAGAGGATCTGAATGGATCTATGACATGTCTGGATCTGAACTGTTTCCATTTTACAGAAGAGGTTTACTATAGAACACATGTACTGAGATACAGAAGAAAAGGGAATAAGTTATAGTTTCAAATTTTTAAAGTTATTGTTACTTCAAGTTTAACCAAATCGCACAGGAATGTTAAACCCTTCTATTATTGGTATCACATTCTAAGTGTCAGTTCGAACTATGATTAAAATTTTTATATACAGTTGGTCCTCTGTATTTGCAAGGTCCACATCCTTGGATTCAACCAACATAGCACCAAATATATATTTAGACCTACAAGGGTTTCCTCTGTACTGAATGTGTACAGACTTTTTTTGTTATCATTTCCTCAAGAATACAATAAAATAGCACTTTCATTGTATGAGGTACTATAAGTAATCTAGAGATGATTTAGAGTATTGGGGAGTGAGTGCTTAAATAATATGCAAATACTATGCCATTTCATATAAGGGATGTGAGCATCTCTGGATTTTGGTATCTGTGGGGAGGGAGGTAGGGGTTGCCTTGGAACCACTCACCAGAGGTACTAAGGCACAACTGTATAAAGAAAGAGAGATACTTATTTTGCTGCACATAAGCATTGATTATGACAATTGTCAACTGAAAAATAATGAAAGCTATACATTTAGGAAAGAGACTTTATATATTATAAAAGGTTACCTCCTGCAGCATTAACATTCTGACAGGCTAGGAAGCAGAGCCTCAGGCTGAAAATGAAAAGGCAGGTACTTTGAAGGAGGGGTGTATGCTGAATGAGTTGGTCAAGCATACATACTCAAAAGGGTATAGGAAGAGCTGTGAATATTCATGAAAGGGTTCCTATTGCATGCATACCGAATAAACATATATGTTATAAATAACCTATGTTTATTTGGGGGTGGAGACTTAACATTTACGTATATGACAATTAGACCCTATACATCAGAATGTAAAGCAAAGACAGGGAGATATGCAAGTGTGTAGCCTCTGTAAACTGGCCAAAACCACTCATGGTCAGTCATCTTATCAGGAGAAAGATAACTGAAACTAATCTCTTGTCTAGTCAACGATGTAATTATGGCTTGTGGAAAGGAGGGTGGAATCAGCTTCTGGTTTAGCTACAAGTTTTTAAACATTTATTATCTTAAGGCCAGTGCTTGTTTAATTGCAAGAGAAAGAATGAAAAACTTTGTGGCAATTAGAACATAGTTTACTCTTAAAGTATAGGAGCACATGAATTAAGTTTTGCCTGGCATGGCCTTAGTTCTTCTTTATAATTTGGTATCTTACTTCCACAGAGCCCATTCTGTCCATCTTGTTTTTTTTTTGTTTGTTTGTTTTTTAAATTTTGAGACGAAGTTTTGCCGTTGGTGACCAGGCTGGAGTGCAATGGTGCAATCTTGGCTCACTGCAACTTCCAACTCTCGGGCTCAAGCGATTCTCCTGTCTCAGGCTCCCGTGTAGCTGGGATCACAGGCATGCACCACTATACCAGGCTAATTTTGTATTTTTAGTAGAGACTGGGTTTCTCCATGTTGGTCAGGCTGATCTCGAACTCCCAACCTCAGGTGATCCTCCCTCCCCTGCCTCCCAAAGTGCTGGGATGACACAGCCACTGCGCCCAGCCCCATTCTTTCCATCTTATGACCTCTATTTAACATTAATGATGATTAGTGTGTTTAAACAGTGAAGGAGAGTGAGCATCCTAAGATGTGTCTGACCTCCCATCCACCATGGCCAGAAACTCAGTTTATAAGCTTTCTCTGGGGTCCCCTTGGCTAAAAGGAGGTCTGTTAAGCTGGTTGAATGTTATTAAATTTTATTTTTAGTTCTCAAAATCTAGTGGTAAAATTATATTTTTTAAAGTTTCTATACAAACCTTCTCCTTTCAATGACAGACATTTCTTTTTAATTTTACATATTGTAAAGCCATATGCTCCATATCTGGTACTGATGGTCAGATATCAATTAGCATTAACAATATGAAGAAGCCCCATACAACTAGTGCTATATCAATCCACAATCTTTTACTGCTTTTGCGAAATTTTCTTAATTTTTGGTTTGATTGTATTAGATATTGTCAAACAATTTGTTACCTTGGTTTAATGTTCTTATGGTGGACTATGATGGAGACTGTCCTTTTCTTCCCAGCTTTAGGATGGGGATTGAGTTTTGTTTTCTGTTACTCTTCAATAGACTGTGTGTCTTCCCTCACAATTCCTATGTTGAAATGTAATTCCCACTGGGATGGTGTTTGAAGGTGGAGACAGGAAGTGATAAGTCATAGCAGTTGAGCCCTTATGAATGGGGTTAGTGCTCTTATAAAGGAGACCTCAGTGAACCTCTTTCCCCTTTTGGCTATGTGAAGATACAAGTAAAATATGTCCATCTATTTGCCAGGTAGCAGGTCTTTACCAGACACTGAATCAACTAGTGTCTTGATTTTAGACTTTCTTAGGCTTCTAGAACTATAATAGACATTTGTTGTTTATAAGCCACTCAGTCTATAAGATTCTGTTATGGCAGCCGGAAAGAACTAAGACTCTTCTCTCTCCTCTCTCTTTCTTTCTCTCTCCTCTCACCTCATTCCTCATTCTTCATAACACTCAGGATATGATAGACATCACCCTTTATACTAAGATTCATCAGCAGAGGACTGAGGAAGTAGGTTTATAGCCCTAATGTGTTACCAAATAATTTCCCTAAAAATGTACTGCCCTACAAGAACATAATTCACATATATTTCTCTTAAAATGAGAATGGAAGAAAAATAACATGAAGAGCTTTATGTTTCTCTGATCTCAATGTTAAGTTAGGTCCTTACCTTGAAGGAACTTCACTGCTTTGCAAATTTTCCCAAGTTTGTCCTTGTCTATGAAGGGCTACAAACCACCCTTTAGAACATCTTAGCAGTGCTAGGCATTCAGAAGAAAACTCTGTATTAGCCTGAAGTGTCAACGTATAATGCTGTAGTTTCCAAGATGCGTTTAAACTGTACTGTGATGTATAATCCACATCCCTGAGCTGTTTGTGAAGAATATTTCTACAAAGGAAACCTCTAGGAAATCTTGTCTGCTCTCTCCATGTTTTTTCATGAGGATGTGTCATTAAAGGTTCTAATATTTCCATCAGCTTTATGCTCATGAAACATGAAACTAAAAAATAAAAGAGAGTGAAACAATAATTCAACAACATAATTCAACAGTATATTTTAATTCTATGGTCATCAGAGGACAAATTGTATTCTTAAAAGTTTATGCATTCGATATGGCTAGCTAACTGCTCTCAAACATCTAGCCATACCCATTCTGAAATTGCAAATGGGGAAGCGCAGTAACATTCACTATCATTGGACAGAAGATACGATGAGGGGGTCAGACAATATAGCCTTTGGTAAACAAGACTGCTGAGAATGGAAGCGTGCAAGTTCTGTACAAACCCCCTAACCCAAGACGTCATGTAAATCATGAAGACCAATAAGCAAGATGCATCAAGTTATAAATCAGATACTAATTTTATGTTTCCTCTAGATAAAGAAACACTCAAAAGATTTAAGGATTTCTTTTTAAACTGCAATTTGCTCCTAGCATCCATATAGTCCTGAAAAAAAGAAAAACAAATCAACAAAATAAACACAACAGAAGACAGAAAAACAAGCATACAATCACTTCAGTCTGACATAGTAGAAATAAAAAGTAAAAACTTATTTTTGGTAAACTTTTCTCAAAATAATACCTGACAATATAATTAAATTATGCAATTTCTTATCTGCATAATAATTTGTACCATTTAATTAATAGACATATCTAAACTTGGGAAGTAATTAATTTTGCTATTAGAGTTTTTTAGATATTGAGGAAAAGAGATTTTTATGTCTTTGAATTTGTATAAAAATACATTATTCCATCTGTCAGATAATTTCACTCCCAAATTGGTGAGCTCCCGGCTACTGTTATAAAACCTAAATTGTCAGGTCCTCTGAAGCATTTTGTTCATGCTTTAATCAGTCTTTATAACCTTGCTGTGTGTCAAAACTTGAAGTGATCATGCTATTATATTATATAAAACCTGTCCCAGAGCTCAAATTTAAGACAAGGCACAATCACAAATATAATATGTGAGAATTAGTCTATTCAAAACAAGAAATGCAAAAGAGATGCTGAGGGAAAAATATGATAATGGGAGAATCATAAAGCATGCAGACTTTAGATACCTGCTGTGAGAAACCTGCCTGCCTGCCCCAAATTTTTCAGAAGTCTTTCAAATCCTACTGTTCCTTTTCAGGTAGATGACCTGCAGCGAATTTGATATTGAATCTGAGCCCCTCATATTAGTGTCCCACACCCAACACAGCCTCCTTCTCTAGCTGTTTATACTGTCTCTCTGCAGGGCAACCAAGCCTCCAGTTGCTCAGGACCAAAATCTTAGAAGCATCCATGAGCCTCTCCCTCTCTTGTACTTCACATTTCTCTTCACCCCTTGCAAATTCTTTTAGCTCTACCTTAAAAATATGTCAACATATATGCAAAACCTAAACATTCTTCCTGATCTCCCTCCCACCACCCTGGTCTGAGACACCACCACAAGTTATAGGGAACTGGGTGAGTAGCCTCTCAACTAGTCTCATTTCTTTCCCTTTGGACCTAAGCTCCCCTTTCTTCATGTCTCCTGCTTCAGACTGTACTCAACACACAGTAGTCAAAATGATTGTGTGATAGCCTGAGTCAGATACCTCACCTCACCACTGGAAACAACCAATGGCTCCCCAACCTAGTCTGAGTGAAAACTAGTCTCAAAGATGAGCTGTGAGATTTGAAATCCACACTCTAGACCTGCAGTGTCACTATCTCTAGGAAACCACTGCTTTGCTGTTGCTGTCATATATTCTTCTCCAGGCACACTGATGGCTTGTATGCCACTCATCATTCATTTTTTCTGGAATGTTTCCCCAGTATCTGTCTGGGTTGCTATCTCTGCCACTTCTAGCACTTACTCAGATGTCACCTTCTCCTTGATTTATCCTCCGACCACTGTATTTCACATTTTAACCCTGCTTCTATCCTAGACCTCCCAACTCTCATTCTTGATCCATTTTTTTCTCTAAGTATTCCATTCATCATAAACATTGATTTCATTTTTTTCATGAAGATTTCAGGTAATTTTTAGTAGGAATTAAGGCTAAAAATCAATCCTTTGGGCTAATAACCTCTTTTTTCCTCTTCAGCTCTTATTCTTTGACCAAGTGTTTTACATATGGTATAATTTACTTGTTACTTAGCTTTTATACCTCCTTTTTCTAGAACATAAGTTTCATGAGAGGAGGATTTTTGCTTCTTTTATTAGCTACCATATGGTGAACATTTAGAGGTGTATTGGAACTTAATATTGCTTAACAAATAAGTAGTTGAATATAGTTTGGAATTTATTATATTAATGAATAATAATGGCTTTCATTTATTCCTTTTCCTTAATATTTATTAGGCTTATAGACATCAGGTTTTGTAGAATGAAAGGGAAATGTAAAGGATTTCCACAGATGACAGCATGTCTTTCTTCCTTCTCTACTCCCAAATCCCTGATATTAGGATTTTAACTATTCACATTGATTTTGGCCATTTATATATTCAGCATAGACCCTTGGCTAATGGGACATTTAATAAATATTTTAGTTTGGATGAATGAGTCATAAATATAATTTCTATAAAATGAATAGCTTGGTTTAGATGTGTTTCTCAATCTGGGTGCCATTGTCATTTTATAGCACATTCTGAGTTACGTGCTAGATGCCAGTAGCGCTCATCCAGGCTTTCAATAGTGACAACCAAAACTGTTGTTAGGTATTGCCAAATGTATCCTGGGGGCAACATCACTCCAGCTAGGAACTTCTGCTCTAGAAGATTCTAATATTTTACAAAATGAGGCTTTGAACTTCTCATCTACTACCCTAATGGATGATCCAGGATTCTTATTCTCACTCTTGCTTTCTTGATTTCAACCTCCAAAGATTTGCTGTCATCCACATGGCAGAAGAAAAAGATGAAATATCAGTGAGTTGATCTATGTTGCCCTGATTCAAAGTTAATAATACAGCCTTAATATTTCTGTGCTTGTAACTGTTTTTATCATCTCTGCCATCAACTCACTATTAAAGATTTTGTTTCCTTATTATATGTGCAAAGGTGGCATATAAACTAACAATACACTGAGGTGAATAGGTTTGCAGGTTAAAACATTGAACCATTATATGTCTGCAAAAGCCAATGAAAATAAACACTTAGCTTTTTCTGATATTATCTGATTCTCAAGAGACTCTTGACAAACAGGGAATTATTAAGAAAAAAGCAAGAGTATAAAATATTTGATGTTTATATCATATCTTCAATTTGGTGAAATAAAAATTAGTACAGTATTTCTGTCAGGACATGTTATATCCATTGAATAAATACTGCATATAGATAAAAAGAAATTCTTTTCATCAACTACTATGCTTTTCTTTTATGATGTTCCAAATAATTATCAAAAAACTTAAACTATTTCATTAGTGAAGTTTAGGCTCTGGAGAACATCCATCAAGTGACTCAGCCAACAATTCAATGCAGTGTTTCTCAAGTCTCCATTATTTCACAGGGAAATTGGAATGTTGCTGAAACACTTTAGCTAAGTATATGCTGGTCCCAGAAAACATAACACAACTCTCAATTCAATCATCAATGTGACTGACATCAAAAGCACGACAATTTCTACCCTCTTGCCCCTCTTTACCTTATTTCTGTCTCTCCACTACCGATAGCATAAGCAGAGCAATCCCTAGTCAAAACTGTAAAATAAATCATTTTAGGGGTTGAAATTTGTAATGTGGCCTCTACATCCATCAGGATAGAAAAGCAACTCCCACAAACTTAGAGGTTTGAAAAAACAAAAGCTTACTTATCTCATGCTACCTATCCATCTTGAGTCAGAAGGAGAGTTTGACTTGGAGACTCAAAGTGAGGAGATTGTTTCTGGAACATTGCTAAAAGGAAGAGAGCATGCTGAATTGTGAGTTAATACTTAAAAGGCTCACATTTTATTGGCCAAATCATATCACATAACTGTGTCTCACTTAAAGGGGAGTGTGTAGAGCAATCCTGCCATGTGCCTCACCCACAGGGAGAGAATCATAAATAGGTGAAATAAAATTATGGCTACCTCAGGGCTCCTTTCTTTTTCAGAAACGTTTTGCTTTATTGTCATTACTCTGGTCATTTAAATCCCTCATATGTGATTTTTTTTGTACTCCCCAAATCCCTATAAAGATAGAAAAAAAATGCAACTGATTATATAATTTCAACAGAAGAAGAGCTTTGCTTGTTCCTAGCACAGATATGTCATTTTACTATCCTCAATACCTAGGACAATGTCTAAAATTAAAATTGGAAGCACGCAGTAATACTTGCTTAAGACAGATATGAAAAGACACTTTTCAAAAGAAGACATTTATGAGGCCTACAAACACATGAAAAACTGCTCAATGTCACTGGTCATTAGAGAAATACAAATCAAAACCGCATTGAGATACCATTTTATGCCAGTTAGAATGGCAATCATTAAAAAATCTGGAGACAACAGATGCTGGAGAGGATATGGAGAAATAGGAACACTTTTACATGCTTGGTGGGAGTGTGAATTAGTTCAACCATTGTGGAAGACAGTGTGGCAATTCCTCAAGGATCTAGAAATAGAAATTCCATTTGACCCAGCAATCACATTACTGGGTATATACCCAAAGAATTATAAATTGTTCTATTTTAAAGACACATGCACATGTATATTCATTGTGGCACTGTTTCCAATAGCAAAGAACTGGAACCAACCCAAATGCCCATCAATGATAGAATGGATAAAGAAAATATGGCACATATATACCATGGAATACTACACAGCCATAAAAAAGGATGAATTCATGACCTTTGTAGGGATATGGATGAATCTGGAAACCATCATTCTCAGCAAACTGACACAAGAACAGAAACCAAACACCGCATGTTCTCAGTCATAGGTGGGCGTTGAACAATGAGAAAACATGGACACAGGGAGGGGAGCATCATACACTGGGGTCTGTTGGGGGGCAGGGGGCTCGGGGAGGGACAGCGGGGGTCGGGAGAAAAAAAGAAACTTAAATCTTTACCTACAATAATGGAAAGTCAATAAATGATATAAGAAAAAAAATGAATAGTTTTTTTAAAAGTAGTGAATTAACATGACCTCTGAACTTTCATACAAAAAGTGATGAAATAATTAGCTTCAATTCAAATAGAAAGTAAAAAGTACACAGAGTGAAAAGAATATGTTAACTTCTATTATTATTGATTTTATCCTAATCATATTGAAATTTTGATGTTCCCATAATTCTGCTCCCAGCCTTTTCCTCTTAGTATACATGCTCACGCCAAGTGATAAGGTAGAATCATGAGAGCAGAAACAACATTTACATTTTTTCTCTTATAATGAAGCCAACATCTTAATCAAGACTCATCACACAATAGACACTAAACTGAATGAATCTTCACCATTAAGGCTGAAGATATTCTCCATAAGATTATAATTCCCTATTCTTACATCCATTTCAAATCTCCCTCTTAATCTTCAACTATGTGTGTGTGTGAGTGTGTATACATATGTATACCTATTCTTTATATTCTATGGACATCTCAAACTACACAAGTCCAAACTGGATGCATTAACTCTACTTCCTTCCAAACCTGATCTTCTGGCCCACAGTTCCATGAAAAACACTATCAGTTACCTAAATGAGAAATCTGAGTATTATTTTCGACTATTTCCTCACTCTTATAATCCATAGCCAACTATCAGTAAGTGTGGTAAAATCTGCCTCTTCCTTATCTTTTAAATATTCCTTTCTTCTCTCCAGGTTCCTTGACAATGACCTACATTAAGCCACCATTACCTCTCATGGAATTAATGGAACATTCTTTTGACTTTCCTCTAGCCCCTTTGCAATGTTCTCTTCAAGTGACACATGCAAATCTGATTCTACCATTTTCCTGTTTAAAGTCATATGATAGCATATTTTTGTCTCCAGTAAACAGTATCAAACACAAAATGTTTTCATTTAATATTTTTGAATAATATTTATTTTTTGCTTCTGCTTTCCTTTTTAGCCTTACCTCTAAACATCAGCAGATTTGACACCACATCAAAACATTGGCATTTAACAGTGGGGATTATATAAATCTTTGATAGTTTGAGTGATATTAAAAAAAGAACTTTTAGTAAAACAACACACACACACACACACACACACACACACACACTTTATTTCTTCCTAAAGAAAAAAATACATATTAGGAAAGGTGGATATCTGAAAATCCACAGGGGGGAAAATATTGATGGATTCCATCTCATTAGCTGAGTCTGCCACTGATGTTCTTAGATGTTAGATATGGAGCTTGGATATTAGTCCATTTCTAAAATACTATGAATTTTGTTAGGACACTCTTTGAGACACAGGGGATATATTATTTCCACATTGCAAATGGGGGAACTGAATGTTAAGTGCATTAATAGATTTGCCAAAGGTCAGCCAATTATTCTGTGACAGAGAAGAGATGAGTCTTCAGTTTTTTCACCCTTTTTTCTACTCCAGTGTTTTTCTGGAATATACAAAAGTGCGGATAGGGACTGCCAATCTCTGTATCCTAGAAGGTTAAATCTAGATCTAAAGGAAAAGCAGAATTAAGTAGACTAAAATGAAAATTATGGTGATAATTTGACTTTAAAGGATGTCTTCCTTTTTCTGTGCTATACCATTTCTGCCAATAAACTATCATTTCAGTGTTTATAGTAACCCAGGGTGGCAGCAATGCACTTGCAAAACAAATGGTGAACACTTAAATAAGATTTTAAGATAACGCCATTTATAACATTTGCTTATGTACATTAACTCACTTACTTCTTTTTAATAATAATTTTGCTTACTGATTGCCTACACATTTCCTTCTGACAGCGCAAGTCTCCAAAATACGAGTGAGTTGGCACAATCTTAGATAATTTAGAGAAGACTGAATTGCTGTCACAGTGAATACTAAATAACTCCTGAATTCTGCTACTGAGTTTTGATAATATTTGTAATGTCTGTTACTTCTAAAATCTGTAGCTATCTTGCATTATACTAAAGTAAATTATTTATTTTTTAATCAGGAAATATTCTTTGGGATTTTTGTTTTTTCTTGAAATTTGATACTTTTTTATGATCCTTACCAAAACCAATCTCTAGCTAATCACTTTCTCACTGCTTTCAAAAGCATATTTTGAATGTTCTGTTTAGCAAGTAGATTTTGCTAGAGTTTGGAACAAAACACAGTAAATAAATTTTTTTTTTTTTTTTTTTTTTTTTTAAGTTTTGGATGTGTATCTAACAACATGCTCTACAGTTTGGTCCTAAATCAATCAGTAGAGTTTCTAATTTCTCTTCCTACTTTTTAATATCTTACTGGTTCTAGAGCATTTCGAGCATGAACTATGTGGTAAGAGGCAAAAGATCTAACAAATATATGACTGTGTCATAGTTAAGAGTTTTAGTTGGAGGTTTTTAAAAAAATTCCATTTCCCTCTAAATAAAAGTAGCACTATAACAGGAGTTTTAAGTGATCTTCAGGCATTTTTCCCATTGTTTGTGTGTGTGTGTGTGTGAGAATGAAACAAATATTTGATTGTCAATTTAAGTGAGTACCATAATTTGACAGTATTTTTTAAGCTGACAATGAAACTCGCAAATCACCACTTTCTCACTTACATGGCTGAAATCACTTTATTTCTCTGCATTCAAATATTTTCTCTGGGAAATGCTAGTAATAATATTGACCTTACTCACTGCTAACTAATAAAAGTGATCATCATGTTCTTAATAGATGCAAAATGCTATGCAAATGTAAGTGCTCAATGAGGCAATGGGTCTGATGGAATATTTTTCTGCTCTGTTAAAATGCTTGAATGTTACATCTTCATAAAATCAGCTCACATTACTACTAAAGATGTTTCATTAATAAAGCCATGGCAAAGGGTATTGATTTTCTTCAATTAAAAGGTTGGATACTTCTTTAATGTAAAGTTAGGGTATTTGAAGATCATTTGTAGCAAAAGTCTATTGAAAAATGCATGTCCATGAATGATCAGTAAAACATTCTGCAGGTTGTTTGAGCCAAAGGCCAAATTACTTTTTAAAAAATAATGCTTTGTTTCTATAATGTGACAATTTCATTCCATATCTATGTTATTTGAAAGCATCCAGGTATTTTTCTATGATAGCGTGAATAAAGTATACAAATATTTGAATTTTGTCATCATCATATTACTTTCAAATGGCAGCAAATTCTGCTCTTTCTAATTACCAAATCACCTACTATTATTAATAGAAAATATTGAGATACTTAGACATCACCTAATGCTCCCTAGAACATCTGCTTACATTGTTAGGGCTAGTAAAAATGAGGCATTCTGAATGTAAAAGATCATGCAACTGGATTTAATTGCTCTCTGTCTGTGCAAACCAATTTAGGATAAACTGGGAATTCATTAATAAAAATAAATATAACATTGCCAGTTTTGAGTGACTAAGGTGGACCAAGTCCTTCACAATGGTACCATGATGAGATATGTATCAGGATAACAATTTTGGAGATGAGAAATTCGAGACTTATTGTGACTTCTTCAGAGTCATGTTCTCTAAAGGAATTACTAAAATTTCACTCCATATTTATATAGTTTGAAGGCTTCTGGGTTTTTTTTCCTCCTATAGCATGAATAAAGTATACAAATATTTGTACTTCGTGATCACCTATTACTTTCAAATGGCAGCAAATTCTCATAAGGAATGGATTTGCAACTATTAGTTGTCAAATTTTAAAGATAAACTTAAAATTGGTTAGGTCAAGAAGGGTTCATATATAAAACTTAAGCTGAACTCATATTCGCGGAGCACCTATTTTATGCAAGATTCAGTGCTTAATTCTGGAGATAGAAATAAAATATTAACTAACAGATACATTACTTTTGCACAAGACCTCACTCGAAGCATTTTACTTATTAATAATTTAATCCTTACAACCACCCCATGTGTTAGATATAATCACCACATTTAATATATAAAATAATGAGGATGGGGAGGATATTATACTTCACCTTTAAGACTTTGGATCTCCCAATTGTGGAACCTGAAAGTCAGACATTTGTAAACAGGAGGACAGGCTGGGTACACAGGGAAGCATTGATGGTGATCCGGAGTCTGAAATCTGCAGGTTGGAAATTGGGCAAGGTTTATATGTTACAGTCTTTCAGTAGAATTACTTCAATTACTTCGACATTTAAATTCTTGAAGTAGAGCTACTACTTCTACAAGAAAGAGAAAACCTCCATCTGACTGGATGACATTCATTCACATTGTGAAGAATAATCTGCTTTTTTCAGTTTACTGATTTAAATGTTAATCACATAAAACACACACACACACACACACCCCTTCACAGGAGCATTTAGACTGGTATTTAACCAAACATAGGTACTATAGCCTAGACAAGTTGACACATATTAACCAGCATATCTTCATTTCATAAATGAGGCATAGAAATAGAATAAGTATTTTTCACAAAATAAGCCAGCTATTAAATGGAAGAGCTAAGACTCAAAGCCTTTTTTGAAGTTTCAACTCTTAACTACAGCTCCAGCATGATCCAGTCTTTCTACCTTCTGTTTACCTTCCAATCTAGTGGAAAGAGAGATAGTCAGTGTGGAGACCACAGGGATTCCACTTTGGGTTTCCATGTTTTCATGTTATCATCTTGGGAAGACGATGATGATGCACTGCTCTTATCTAGTTGTATCAGCTATTTTAATTATGAATGTTTTTTAAAAAATTGCCTATAACTAAAGATGATCAAAAGAAACAGTCGGTAATCACTGTTATAAAAAATACATGAAGAGTTTGAAGTAGTTGGCCAAGATGCATCTTTTTTCAATTCTGAAAGCTTACGTGTCTGTGTCATCAACTTACTAGTGCATTCCTCACATCTAGCAAACTCAGAAGAGAAAAGGTACACCAGACTCCACAGCCACGACAAGCACAATTCTCCCTTGTTGACAATTAATTCCCTTACTACAGTCACTATCTATTGTGTCCTTGCATATTTGCTGGGTTATTTTGTTGTGTTTTGGATTTTAAGATTGAAAGGTATCTCAATTAAGTAATTATTTCAACTTGTAAAGTAATTAAGAGAAACCTTACTACACATTTTAGCACATTACATTAAATAAGTTATTGCATGTTAATGGATTAGGATAGTTACTGAAAAATGTTTGTTGTTAGTATTATCATATAACTGATGTTACCAATCAATTTTATAATTAATATAAATATCAATACATATTGACTGTTGGATTTTAGTTGCATTTTTTGTTTGTTTATTTGCTAGTTGTTATGTTACCCAAAAAGAGATCAAAACTAAGTCCTGGCTACCAAGAAAAATTTAACCTCAAAGCAATACTCTATATTTTTACAAATATTATTTTATAATTTGTTTTCTGTATATAGAATGACGACTGAGTGTGAAACATTTCCCTAAAACTAGTTTTAAGAAAGAAATTATGAGTTTTAGAATAGAGACACTGATAAGAACTTTTGCGATGCCTCCAAGTATTGCTGGATTTTAGTCAAAGGATTTAGCTGCAATCCTTTCTATCAAGATGAGACTTTTGTCTGCAATTTATTTGCATGTCTTGTTTCTGGATCCCAATTTAATAAAGTACAAACCTCTTGGACTTCATTCAGTTTACTTCCTATCTATTAATGCCCTTTGACTCCAGATTTACCAAAGGGAAAATTTACTTCAATTTTACTCAGAAATTACATTTAGTTAATTCCCTGATAAAACCACCTGCTGATATCCCATCTGTTAATTTTCAGTGTCCTAAGCGATAATCCTTTGAACATATAAGCTACATATAACCTCTAAGAAGACATTCTTTTTTCTTTTAGTACACACTGGCTAATTTATATTATATACATTGTCTATCAGATAACTTCACTTTATGCACAAATCTCTGGAACTCCTTATCTTTATGAATCTAGAGGAGATTGCATCAATGTTTTCTTTTACCAATGCTGTGGAATGGAGGAGACAGTGAAATCTACTGCAAAGGAAGAAGGTGAAAGCAGGAGGAAATGACTGAGCCAAGGAGATCTTGAAACCTTGATCTTTCACAAGAGATCCCAGTAAGAATCAAGGATAATCTTGCTTCAAATCTAGATTCTCATCATTCTTCATCTTTATGAATTCAAATATAGTAGATCTGATGAAGGGGACCCTGAATTCTAAATTTTTAACTAGCTCCAAAGGTGAGTCATGAACTACCTTTGAAACACACTGGTCTGTATAACACAGGTCCTTGTTTCCAAAGTCTTCCCTTTGTTTAGTGGGCTTTTGGTTTATTTTACCCAAAGAGACTGCAAATATTCACTGTATTTCTCCTCTGTCACTTCTATGTATTTCATGTATGTCTGTGTTTGAGATTTGTATTAGTCTTTTCTCACATTGCTATAAAGAACTTCCCTGAGACTGGGTACTTTATAAAGGAAAAAGGTTTAATTGACTCACAGTTTTGTATGGCTGAGAAGGCCTCAGAAAACTTACAACATGGCGGAAGGGGAAGCAGGAACATTTTTCATGGTGGCAATGAGAGAGAAGACTGAAGGAGGAACTCCCAAATACTCATAAACTCATCAGACCTCATCAGGACTCACTCATTCTCAGAACAGCATGGGGGTACCCACTGCCATGATCCAATCACCTTCCTCCCTTGACACATTGGGATTATAAATCAAGATGAAGTTTGGGTGGGCTCACAGAGCCAAACCATATAAGGATTATTTATTAGGTCATTTGACTTCAAATATCCTATCTTTTCTCATTTTCGTTTTTATTTTAGTTCTGCCAGAGTTGGTTTTACACAAAATTCATTTCTAATATATACTCTCACTTCTGCCAACTCAGCTGCAATGTCACAGTCAGAATTGTGATACCTTTCCCATGTTCTTCCAAGCGTGCCCTCACTTAGAGACCTTTTTTGTCCTGGCCCCATTGTGACTTCACACTCTTAGGCAACTGATATTTATTATAAGTCAGAGACCATCAGTAAGAAACAGATGAAGAATAATATGGGTCAACTCCAAGGTCTGGTTATATATAGCACGTTATTTCGTGGTTGATGACCCTCTTTCCCATAAATCTGTAAAGATAATATGCATTGGATGTAACTACACAGATAGAGACTCAGACATCTCCATCCCCCAAGGCTGCACATCTGTCCCTTCACCTGAGACAATAGGCGTTTTAGAGTCCTAGCATCCATTCACTCAACTTAGATGACATTTTCTTTGTCGTTTGAGTTAATAGTGGTACAGTAACCTTATGGAATTGTGAAAGGATGTCAAAAGCCACTCCAGCTTTACTGCTACTTCTAGTGCTTTCAGAAGATGACATGACTGATGAATCAACCGTAAATGAAGCCATAGGCACTGTCAGTTACAAATATGCGGGGCATACACTGCTGCTAGTTCTCAAGTCAGGAGCACAGTACATTCCCTTAGACAATAATTAAAAGTAACTTCAAAACTTTCTCCTAGCAGAACAAAATAGGGTTAATATTACCATAAAATTACAATCTAAAATTACTATTGAAGTTTATGTTTTGGATTGCCTAGAATATTCATGACACTCAGTGTTTAAAGAACAGATAACTGTATGTATAAATTTCTCAGTGATCTCAGGGATCTTCAAGGTTAGCCTTGATATTTAATTTACATAAATAAATAAGGACAGAGGCTTTAGAGTAGAGAATATAACACGATTTGATAGCACACAATCATTTTCAAATGAAGGCTATAGCATTACATCTCAGTTTGAGATTATGAGATAATTTACAATACTATAAAAGAATGCCTACCAAATAATTTTTAGAATTATATTACTGCAACAGATAATATAAAGTAATTGTACTACAATTAGCATATATTACATTGTCAGGAAAATCTTAAGTACCTAGTAAATAAACAAAAAAAGACATAGAAAAAATCAACTAGGGAAAATGCAAGTTATAACAAATTCTATAATCAAGAATTTTGTTAAGACATATAATTTTATTCTTAAAAATTAGAAATATATATTTTTAAAGTATCAATACCAAAGGTTCACTAATTTTTAGCAAAATGAGTTTACTACTAGCTCTGTAACTTTGTATTAGCATTTTGGAAATAATATGAATCCAGATATTTTTGACATGATAGACTTTAAAAATACTGTAAAGAAACTTTATACTAGCATATTTTTATATGCTTTATGCTCTGTAACTTGGTATTAGCATTTGGAAATAATACGAATCCAGATATTTTTGACATGATAGACTTTAAGAATACTGTAAACAAACTATACTAGCAACTTTATATTTCCTTTTTAAATAAAGGAAAATATAAAATAAACTACCTCATTTTAGTAGCATAGATAGAAAAAGTATAATATATGGATAACAGGTAAACATACATAAATTAAAAATTATAATTGTATGAAATACAAAAACACATTTATTTGAATTGAACATGCCTACTAAGCAGAAAATAGAAACTATAAAATCACTATGCTCACAACTACTTAATAGTTATAAGATGGTGTCTAGGTAGAAGAGAAGCAATTAAAAGTTTTTTTTTTCTTGTCAACTTCAATTTTTTTTTACTTTTCTATCGTTTTAAATGTTTACAGTGCTCATAGTATGGAGAAATAGGAACCTGTACAGTTTGCCACTACTTCCTTCATGCCTTTGATATGTCACTTAACTTATCTGAATTTCGGCTTATGAATTCACAAATTACAGATAACTAATCTTACATTATGGACTACTTGGAATCATATGAGTAAATTTCCTGGACCACAGCCCACCACATCATGGGTAATCAAAATATATTAGTCTGCATGAATTCCTCTTTTATCCCCACATACCTAAAATGTAAAGGGAATGAACGGTATTACCTCAAAATAATCTTCTCATCTATAATTAACAGTTCCAAGACAACATATTTTAGAATATTTAGCATGTGAGATATTTTGAATGAGGCATTCGTATTTCTGTAAGATCTCTGCATCAAAACATTCTTGATATTGTATTGCCATGGGACTGTGAGATTTTCTTCATTAATGTCCTTAAAGTAAAACTAAATGAAAAGCCAACCCTCATATGAAGAAACACTGATAATTTAAACAATTATTCATAATATATACCATCTTTTTGGAATGACCTTAGGAAAATTAAATCACTAAACAGCAAAGAAAATGCAATAGAAAAAACTAGTGGAATCAACCAAGTAATTTATTTATTCATTTAAATAATGTTTGTAAGTAAAGCATCATGCTAATGAGAGAACCAAGACTTTTCCCAATTCAGAAGTTATGTTATAATTTTGCATTTTTCAATAAAACAGATTTCTGTTTTCTGAATATTTTTCCCCTCCTACTTCCTCAGAATGTGTTTTTCATCCATGCTCTGGTAAGAAAGGGTCACTTTAATGGGTAAGGGTGAAAGCTCTTCTAAGAGACGCGGTTCTCCCAACTCTGGCCGCCTTGCTGGCTGATGACTTTTTGGAGAATTCATATGTGACTTTACACGTATCTATGAAAACAGAATACATTTCTTATTGATGGAATAAAAGCTTTTGGATCAATGGGGAAATTCTGGATCCCCTAACGTGGACAAAGTTCAACACGGGTACTTCAACCGTGTCAGGAGGCTGTGTTCAAAGTTTCAGTTAGCAACTGAAAGTTATTGTTTCACCACATCCGGATACTGCTCGCCAGCTCCATAGAATCTAGGAAACAAACACCAGAAAGAGAAAACTGGGGGACTCATGGTCACAAGCCCTCTCCCTACTCAGAACTAGTGGGCAAACACTCGGCAACTCAAGAATCTTGAAACCATACGAGTAAATTTCCTGAATCACAGCCTGAGAAAAAAGATACAAAAAGTAAAAAGGATCTCAAACCCCACCATTTGGAGAGAGATTGAAAATATACACCTTCCATTGGCCAAGAATCAAGAAAGGGAGGAAATTGCGTGGGGATATAAGCCCAGACCTCCCTAACCAGCAGTGGCTGCCCTTTCTGGTCCCCTTCCATGCTGTGGAAGTTTTACTTTTGCTTGCTCAATAAACTGCATTTCTGCTCACTCTCTCGGTCCGTGAACTCTTGTTGTGGGGTTAAGGCTCTCTGCTCGATTATTCGAGCAAGGGAAGCCAAGAACCTGCGTCCAGAGCCCAAGCTGGGCATGGAGAAAGGCCCTTCTCAGGGCCATCCTTGGACTCGGCAATGGTATTTTCGAAGACATTATTACCTATCTCTTTGGAATATGAAGAATGTTAGCCTTACACTTTTATTTTGGTTCTTGTAGGCTGTAAAAGCATCACATTTTGACTATTTTTCTCAACACTTACTTCTCTTCTCAGCCTAGGGGGTGCATATATCCTATCACTTAATGAATTTGAAGATGACATAAAGGTTGCCATGGCCTGTTTGCACCGAATTTTTCTTTATATAAATTTCATTGCAATATGTGTGAATACGAGTGCAGAAATGGTCAGTACTTCTAAATTTAATCTAGATTGTACCATGAGGTCTTTGGTGGAGGATATCTTCATATGCTCATTTATACAAAAAGGTGCATATTAATAACTTAATTGCAGGTTTATTTAATAAATTCTGCATCTCATTTCTCTTTCCACATTTTAGCACATGATAATCCTCCTGGTGCTGCTATAACAAAGTACCACAAATGGAGTGGCTTAAAGCAACAGAAATTTATTCTGTCCTGAAGGCTGGAAGAGAGAAATCAAGGTGCCAGCAGGGTGAGTTCCTTCAGAGGGTTCTGATGGAGACTGTTCCATGCCGCTCTCCAAGCTTGTGGTGATGGCTGAAATCTTTGGCATTCCTAGGCTTGTAGATGCAACCCTCCAACCTCAGCCTCCGTCTTTACATGGCATTGTCACCGTGCTTCTTCCCATGATCCCTCACAAAGATGCTAGTCATGCTGATATAAAAGCCCACGCTGCTCCATTCATCTTACGTTTTCTAATCTGAAATGACATAATTTCCAAATAAGGTCACATTATGAGATACCGGGGTTAGAACTTTGACATGTGCTTTGGAAAGATACAATTCACTGATAATACCCCATTAAAGTCTCCTCCCTAAATGACTCCTCTAAGAAGGCGAACTAGCTGAGCTGTCTTCCCACTCCACTCTCAAACCACATAGAGGTTTATCAGCCACCTGCCTGCCATTCTGAAGACTAGAAAATTACACTTTTTTTTGTATTGCTCTGTGGCATTTGTTACAAAGAGACTATTTTCAAACTATTGAGTCTGCAAGTTATTCTAATAGACCTATGCTACACATCGTACCCTCGTATACTGATTTTATTTCCCATGCGGCCAAAGATGCTGCATATGAAAAAAGAGAGAGGCTCCTAAACTTATATGAGATCATCCATCACAAATCAGGCTGACATCTTCTTACACAGGTAAGGGATGTTGCGGTACTTTAATCCCTGACTAATGCTCTTACTTTAAAAATCACCTGTAGTCACCCATTAGCCAATATTTTAAGAGAAACAAGCCAGAGGAGACAGCTCTATCAATACGAAAGGGCCTGCTTTTAAAAGTGACCTTGCTTATTGAATACTCAGCATTTTTTAAAAGAGTGGCATTTTACACACACACACACACACACACACGCACGCACACACACACACACCCTGGAAAATGCTGTGCAGAGAAGAAAGCTCTAGAGAATGATAACATGTCTGTTAGCAGAAATGAAACTTGTTAAAATGTGACCTAGACCAACCTGCCGTCAAATCAGTGGAGCAAAATCCTCTGTGAGCCAACAGAAAGCATAGCGCCAACATCGAACCAGACATCACCTAGTTGCATGTTTCTGTGTATAATTCTTTGTGATCCATGCTTAGAATCCTGTACATTTACAAATTCTCTAATGACAAAATTGCAACTTGATTAAAAACTTTAAAACCTAAAATTTTAATAGAAAATATATTCAAACTCCCTTAGCAAATGATTATATTAAAAGAGAAATATTATGATGAGAGTAAGTTAATGTAGAATGTCATCTAGTTTCAAAATGAGACCATTCGACCAACTTAATACTTTGAATTTACTAACCTGCTAATTGAAAGTACATTGTATTTGTGTCTGTTAACATAGTTATATAAATTCTTTATCAATCTGTTGTCTATTCTCTGACAGTTTTATTCTGTCTATACACTACTTGATTGACGTATTTGTAAGCAGGCTGATGGGGAATAGATACGTTTTCATATTCACAATGAATCTAAGTATCACTATATTCCAGTGATGAGATGTATGTAGTATACACAATAGAGTATATCCTCTTTGCAAATTTACATGTATTTGCTGTGCCATCAAATCAGTTTAGCCATTTTGGAACCAAGCTACCTAGAGAGGTATTATTGTTATCCAGATCAGTGTGTGTGTGTGTGTGTGTGTGTGTGTGTGTGTGTTTGTGTGTGTGTGTGTGTGTTACTTAGCTGGTAGGATTTATTCACTTTGACAAGGGCAGCTGTGCAATTTTTTTTTTGTTATTGTTGAAATTTCAGGGAAGGATGTTTCTCCTTCAAACTTCAAATTGTTTTAAAATTATTACTGTCAACAACTTGTTCTCACAAACTTTGTTCCCAAGATCTCTATATATTTGTTAAAATGACTAAGGAACCCAGAGAAAGTTTGTTTGTATGTATTGTATTTACTGATATTTATTGGGTTAGAAATTACATCTCATTTAAAAATGTTTTAATTTTAAGTTGATTTTAAATTTAAATATATACAATTATCAACTGTTTACAAGCAGCAATAAACACATTATATGTAAATAATATAAATGTAATAAAGTAACAACTACAATTATTGACTGTTTACAAATAGCAATAAACACATTACATGTAAATAATATAAATGTAATAAAGTAACAACTATGTTTTGCAAAGCAGATAAAGTGAGACTAGTGGCACTGTTCTATGTTTTTATAAATATCCTTAACTTTTGGATTAATAGTATACAGCTGGATTCTCATATCTGCATCTGCATACAATGTGGAATGAAATGCTGTTTTAATTTAAATACATAAAAAATGAAGGCTTATGTAGATAAATATTTTGAAATTGGATATTTTAACAACATTTTTAGGTAATTTGGAATATTCTTTTTGATACACTACCAAAACTATCCTAGAATGGATTATTCAAGTTACCTGCGGTGTGGAAACTGAAACTGTAATTGTGAGAAACAATTGTTGGAAGTAATAAAGTTGAAGGAAAAACATTCTTACTAGATACAATACACTTCTCATATTATGTGATATTGGCTTATCTTGAGCTTAAAATGGATATTTTTACCCAAGCATGACTTGATAACATCATTCATCACTGGCTTATGGTGATTTTCCAAAAGAAGGCATATTTTGTGTAATATAACAATTATTACTATCAAAAAATCTTTGTTTTTTTTTTGACAGAGTTTCACTCTTTCTGCCTAGGCTGGAGTGCAATGGCGTAGCTTGCAATACAATTACATAGCAATTTTCTTGGAATAAATCGTGTACTTTGGTCAGCAGCAAAAATGCTTTATGCATAATTCTCATTTTGTCACACTACCTTAAGGGTTGGGGTCTTATAATAAATTTTACTGTTTAATAATGAAAATTGTTAAGTGTAACTGGTAGCAGTGGGCTTGTCTGCAAGAATATGTCTCTCCAAGAACATGGCAATGAAGAATACAGTCACTACTAGCATACTTTAGTGCCACTACTCCAATTCATGATAAGGCAGCAGAAGTCTTACCTGTTCATTGTGTCTGCATCTTCAGGGCAAATGTTAATACATTGATAAAGACAAATAATATCTTAGAGTTTTTATAAAAATAGTTTTGATGTCACCTTGCATACCTGCTGAAAGCTCCTCTGGAGCACTTGGAGATCAATGGACTATACTTTGAGAATCAATGCACAGACTGGTAATCATTAGAGGAAGTACTAATGGAGCCCATATCTCCTGACTGTATTTATACATTCAAAATAGGAAGCTATACTTCCCTTTTAATCAAAATTGCTCTTTCTAAATTATATTTCTGCTTTTAACATTTTACTTTTTTCTTGCTGCTTAAGTTGCCTTTAACTGCACTTTTTTCCTCCATTTAACATTTTTCAAATTGCAATACAAAAATGCACCCATTAAACATTTTTCCTGGAAATTCTGTTATATAAGACATTGACAATACTTAGTTATGTATGCTCTTCTTTGTGCATTATACTAATCACTATGTACTGATAATAATTTGAAATTTCAGCTTTTCTCTTTTGGCTATGCTAAATACAGAAGTTAACACTGATTTTAACCCATAGGAGATCAGGCAGAACTTTTTCTTGACATTCTGAACATCTATCAAAAAATGTATGGTCATATTATAACCTGAACTGTCAGGCTATTATACTAATTCTTTCAAAAGATTTCAATTTAGCTGAAGTTTCAAGTAGTGATAATCTTGGTTCTTAATGGATACTATTCTAGTAGCATATCTCGGCATACACACACAAAAAATCATTTTCTCTTCAAGCGGTAAATATATTTGAAGATAACTTCAGACAACCATTATGAGATTATGACCTTAGATGATAGTCACAAAAAGTTTTCAGTTCTAAAACATCAGGATATAAGTACATGTATTTGCTTATGTATGTATATATATTATCCATGTATATATACAAATAAACACACAGGTATACACAAAAGTGAGTGTGTATGTGTGTGTATGCATAGATATAAAGTCGTTATGTATATATATAAAAACATACTCTTGCTAGCCTTTCTTTTTCTGTCACTAGAGAGTCTGCTTTAATTTTTCATAAACTCTTGTTGAAATCAAGTAATTTAAGCAATTAACAATTTATTTAATTAGTCTTACTTATAGGAAACATCACTCTAAATTCATATTTATTGATTTCTAAAATTTTAATTTTAGTCACTCTATTAGGAAAAAATTTGATTGTAATCCCCTGCAAATTATAATAGTAAGTCATTCATTCATTCAGATATTTGTATTAAGAAACAGTTATTCACACTTGGGATAAAGCAGTAGTGAAGAGATGTGGCTCCTTTCCTTTATGAATTTTCCTTTCTATTAGAGGAGGAGGCAGGATATTATAAATAAGTAAACAAATTAATAATCAAGATAATTCCTGTAAGTGTTAAGTGTCCTAAAGAAAATAAAACTAAAGGTTGGAATAGAGAGTAGATTGGTTTGGGGAGGTTCCAATTTAAGTGGACAAAGGAGGCAACTCTTCTGTTATTCTCAAACTGGATTATGAGAAGCTAGGTGTGTAGAAATCAAAGAGAAGAGAATTGAAGGTCAAGGTCTGAGATGTTAGAACAGGGAAGTGGTCATTCCATATGGCAACATGAAGATTATTTTTGCTGTTTATGTAAGGTAAATGAATGAAGTGGAAGAGCCCAAATTCCTCTTATTCAAGTTTAAGTGAAGGACTGAGTCACAAAGCCTGAGAGAATGTAGAGATTTTTTTCAAGTTCACATGTGAATCACAGTAGAGAAATACAGAGTGAACTGAAAAATAGTGTAGCGTCAATGGAGAAGATGTTTAAAATGATTATACATGAAGGTGATTTATCTTGATAGGAATTGTGATAAGCTAAATAATGGTCTCCTCAACATGCTCATGGCCTAATTTCCTGTGAATACATTACTTAAAAGGCAAAAGGAACTTGGCAGATGTAATTAAGTAAACGATCTTTTGATGGGGAGATTAACCTTGATTATCTCTGAGGGGCCAATATAATTCTAAGCATCCTTATAAGAGAAAAGCAAGAGGATCAGAGTCAAAGAAGAAAATTTGATGATGAAAACAGACTGGAAAGATGTGGCCATGAACCAAGAATTGCCGGGAGCCCCTATAAGCAGGAAAAAGTAGGGACGCAGATTCATCCCCAAAGCCTCCAGATTTTATTTGGATATTATAAGGTTTTAGTTCAGTGAAATTGATTTTGGACTTCTGATCTCCAGAAATGTAAGATAATAAATTGTTGTGGGTTTAAGACATTACATTTGTTGCAGCAGCAATAGAAAGCTAATATAAGCATACTGCAATGAAACGTGTGGGGAATTACTAGTTTATAACAGAAAGTAGTCATCTAATACAAACGCTGGGGAGATAAAGAGGGTCGAAATACAAAGTAAGTTACAGATGGTCTTTGGTAGGAATAAGAATATTTCATCCAATGGAAGAGAATAAAGCTGACAGTGTTATTACATATGGAGAGATTTGAAAGTCTCAGTTAAAATGCATTTATTTTTCTCAAGACATATACACAAACTCATATACCGAAAATGAGAAGTAAAAGGGAGAAAAGATAATTGAAGAGAAAAGAGTACATATAAGCTAATCCTTTTTCACAGGAAATGTAGCATACTAGGAGAAAGCAGAAGATTTGTCTTTCCCAAGGAGAAAAGACTGGTCACATTTAGTACAGTATGAAGGTATCAATAAATCTGCAGTATCCAATGTAATGTATGTGAGTTTATTGAATTCAACAAACAATTGTTTATCACATAATATGAGGTGGGTACTTCAAGATTAGTGCCATAATCAATGCTTGAAGAGCTCATAGTTGTTGGTCAAGATGTCAAATCCAAAGGTGACTTCAAGTAGAATGTATGAATCTTGTGTCTAGTAATCATTCAACAGGAGAAAGAACCCAACCATGGTTTGCTAAACTAGAGGACAAGTACAATTTTCCAGAAGAGATTAATGTGTCATTTGGGGCTGGAAGGACAAGGATAACAGGATGATAAGAAGGCCTAGGATAAGAGGTTGCCATGTAAATGTTATTCTTAAATGCTATTTTAATGTTTATATGATGGAATGTGAGAACTACCAATCTTATAAATTGTACTTTTATTTAGTTATTACAAAATGTTATAATGTAATGTTTTCCAGGCCTTAGTGAGATAATTTGCATCTTGATTTCTCCAATGTACTTACTGAAGCCAAAGTTCCTCTAAGTTTCGTTCTAAGAAAGATCGCAGCTCTTTCTTTCATGTACCCATTTCCCACTAACTTACTGAATGTTCACTTTGTTCCACCAGAATAAAGAGAAAAATACGAGAAAATTTAAGAGGCAAGTTTTAATTGATTTTGTTTATAATTTATCCCTTTGATTTGTAACGTTTTCTAATCTATGAAAAGGAACTCTACTTCATAACAAAATTGCCTGGGGTCAAAAATTCAAAACCAAAATATTCACAATAAAGCACACAGAGATGAAGCAATTAAAATGGCATAGCAATAAAATATCACATTGCGATACCTTCTTTTAAAGTAAAAATACCACACATTATATTGCATCATTAATTTTACATGAAAAGATTCATAAATTCTTTCTCTTTGCTATCTGCCTGCAGTCAAATTTCTGCACATTAGAAAATAGTAATTTGTGCTTGACTGGATATAATTCACTCAGTGGCAATTTGTTTCGGTGCTCTTGTTGTATGTATTTTTTCTTACTTTATTGTTATTTTTAATTAGAAAATTGAATACATATTTGTTAGAATCCAAAGAATACAGACAGTTATAAAGAAAGTGTTAATAGTCGTACCTTTCCCCCTTCTTTCCTCTCTCAAGCTTGAGATGTGCTAAGCAGTCTTTGCAATTACTTTACTTTTATTAAAACCTTGTGCAAATATACACACACGTATGTTTTATTTTCCCTTCCCTCATTTTTATATTTTACAAAACAAAATCATGGACTGCTGCATAACATATTATAGACGTGTCTAGGTCAATACATAAATAATGAACTAATTTATTTAACTACTGTATTTTTTACTACAGGTGTGGCATCATTTATTCAATAATTCCATATTATTTGGCATTCAAATTGTTTCCAGTAATATAACATGTTTTAATAAATATCCTTGAACAAATAGTACAAATACATACCTGTGTACAAATCTGGCAGTTTCTTGGGTTTTTGTTATTGATTTTATTACTTTTCTTTTTTTAACTACACTTTAAGTTCTGGGATACATGTGCAGAATGTGCAGGTTTGTTCCATATGTATACATGTGCCATGGTGGTTTGCTGCACTCATCAACCCGTCGTCTACCCTCCCTGTGTCCATGTGTTCTCATTGTTCAGCTCCCACTAATGTTTGAGAACATGCGGTACTTGGTTTTCTTTTCGTGTGTCAGTTTGCTGAGAATGATGGTTTTCAGCTTCATCCATCTCCCTGTGAAGGACATGAACTCATCCTTTTTTATGGCTGCATAGTATTCATGGTGTATATGTGCTACATTTTTTTTATTCAGTCCATCATTGATGGGCATTTGGTTTGGCTCCAAGTCTTTGTTATTGTGAACAGTGCTGCAACAACACAAATGTACATGTGTCTTTATAGTAGAATGATTTATAATAGTTTCAGTATATACCCAGTAATGTGATTGCTGGGTCAAATGGTATTTCTAGTTCTAGATACTTGAGGAATCCCCACACTGTCTTCCACAATAGTTGGACTAATTTACACTCCCACCAACATTGTAAAAGTGTTTCTATTTCTCCACAATCTCTCCAGCATCTGTTGTCTCCTGACTTTTTAATGATTGCCATTCTAACTGGCTTGAGATGGTATATCTTATTGTGGTTTTGATTTGCATTTCTCTAATGACCACTGATGATGAGCTTTTTTTTTTTTCATATGTTTGCGGGACACATAAATGTCTTCTTTTGAGAAGTGTCTGTTCATAGTTTGCCCACTTTTATGGGATTGCTTGTCTTTTTCTTGTAATTTTTTTTCCAGTTCTTTGTAGATTCTGGCCCTTTATCCAACGATTAGAATGCAAAAATTTTCTCCCAATGTAGGTTGCCTGTTCACTCTAATGATAGTTTCTTTTGCTATGCAAAAGCTCTTTAGTTTAATTAAATCTCATTTGTCTATTTTGGCTTTTGCTGCCATTGCTTCTGAGTGTTATTGCCTAGGTTTTCTTCTAGGATTTTTATGGTTCTAGGTCTTACGTTTAAGTCTTTAATACATCTTGAGTTAATTTTTGCATAGGTGTAAGGATGGGATCCAGTTTCAGCTTTCTGCATATGACTAGGCAGTTTTCCCAAGACCATTTATTGAATAAAGATTCCTTTCCCCATTGCTTGTTTTTGTCAGGTTTGTCAAAGATCAGATGGTTGTGGATGTGTGGTGTTGTTATTTCTGAGGCCTCTATTCTGTTCCACTGGTCTATATATCTGTTTTGGTACCAGTACCATGCTGGTTTTGTTACTGTAGCCTTGTAGTATAGTTTGAAGTCAGGTAGCATTGATGTCTCCAGTTTTTTTTTTTTTTCTCTCTTAGAATTGTCTAGACTATGTGGGATCTTTTTTCGTTCCATATGAAATTTGGAGTAGCTTTTTCCAATTCTGTAAGAAAGTCAATGTTAGGTTGATGGGGATAGCATTAAATCTATAAATTACTTTGGGCAGTACAGCCATTTTTGCAATACGGATTCTTCCTATCCATGAGCATGGAATGTTTTTCCATTGTTTGTTTCCTCTCTTATTTCCTTGAGCAGTGGTTTGTAGTCCTCCTTGAAGAGATTCTTTACATCCTTGTAAGTTGTATTTTTAGGTATTTTATTCTCTTTGTAGCAATTGTGAATGACTGTTCATTCATAATTTGGCTCTCTGTCTGTTACTGGTGTATAGGAATGCTTGTGATTTTGGCACATTGATTTTGTAACCTGAGACTGTCTCAGGGAGGTGGGGGTTTTCTCTATAAGTCCCTGACTGGGTCTGCTGTCTGTTTTTTCAGAGATACACTGCCCAGAGAGGCAGTTTGGTAGCAGTGGCTCTGTGGAGCTGCGGTGGGCTCTGCCCAGTTTGAACTTCCAGGTGGCTTCGTTTATGCTGTGATGTGATGGTAAAACCATCTACTTAAGCCTCAGCAATGGTGGACACCCCTCCCCCCACCAAGTGTGAGCACCGCATGTCTACCTCAGACTACTGTGCTGGCAGGGAGAATTTCAAGTCAGTGGGTTCCACCTTGCTGGGCTCCGTGGGGGTTACCCGCTGAACCATTTGGCTCCCTGGCTTCAGCCTCCTTTCCAGGGGAGTGAATGGTTCTGTCTCGCTGTTGTTCCAGTTGCCACTGGGGTATGAATAATAATAATAGGAAAAACTCTTCCTGCTAGCTGGGTGTCAGACCAAATGGCTGCTCAGTTTTGGGCTTGAAACCCAGGGCCCTGGTGCCCTAGACACTGGGTTTGTCAGTTGCGAAGTTGGAAAAGTGCAGTTTCTGGGCTGGAATGCACCTTTCTTCCCCAAACGGTCTCTCACAGCTTCCCTTGGCTAGGGGAATAAATTCCCTGACCCCTTGCACTTCTCAGGTGAGGCAAGGCCCCCCACCCTGCAGCAGCTGGCCCTCTGAGGGCTGCAGCCACTGCCCAGCCAGCCCCAGTGAGATGAACCAGGTACCTCAGCTGGAAATGCAAAAATCACCTGCCTTCTGTGTCAGTCTCACTGGGAGGTGAAGACTGGAGCTATTTCTATTCTTCCATCTCGCCAGTGGCTCTGTTGTTGATTTTCATGTTTATGTGTATTTGTGTGTGTGTGTTTTAGCAAAGTTTACTTTTAATAAATAATAGCATATTCTTTTTTCGGAAGATTGTTTTAATATCCACTTTCCCTCATACATTTAAGAGGGTCAAATGCTGTCAGTCTTTAAAATACTTGCTAACACAATAGGTAAATATGGAACGCTTTTTACCATTTTTATTTTCATTTCCCTCAATATCAGTAATGCTGAACAGTTTTCTAATATGATTTTTTGGCCATTTTCTTTTTCTTTTTTGTAAAGCATAAATTTATAAACTGTTTATTTTTATTGGGATTTTTATATTTTTCATAATTTTTCAAACTTTCTTCATGTTTGTAAGTTTAACCTTTGGCTTATTATGTATATTTTCAACTTTATGTAGAATACAAATGTATTCATTTTATGTAATTATACATGACTGTTTTATTTTAAGGTTTCCTAAGATTAAGTTTTGACAGCTAGAGAATATGTCAATTTTTTTATTTATTAATAATTCTAGCACTTATGAAAAATGTAGTACCTTAAAATTTTTAAAAATACAGTGATTATTCTTATGGAAAAGATCTAGATTCAATAACTGTTAACAGTTTCATACATTTTCTTTGTTTACTTAAGTTTTTTATTTGTGGAACCATTTGAAATTTACAGAAATCTTGACATTTTCCCCAAAATACTTTACATGCATCTCCTACAAATTAGAACATTTTCAGTAGTTCATTCAATTAGTTGCTCCATTTGACACAGAAGATCAGCTACAATTCCCAAATACCATCTACAGCAATCCATATTCAATTATACTTTTATTCTCAAAAGGTTTTTTTCTAAAACAGAATCCAACTGTCAGTAATGCTACATTTGCTCACTTTTTAAAGAAAATGACCACCAGGTCTTTTAAAGAAAAAGGCCCACTTACTTTTCCCACATTTTTTGCCCTTTGCAATTTTCGGAGAATCTATGCAGTGGTTCTTTGGCACTTTACAAGTATCTTTGTTCTGCAGCCCTTCCATCATTGCTTTTAGCATTCGTTTCTCTCTGTCCTGCTCAAACATACAGATACACACAGATGCAAACAAATGCTCACATATAAAGGATTCATGAATTTTTAATTTTCTCCAATCAATTACAGAAATGATATTAATAATAGCAAAATACTAATTCAAATGTGACAGACTTAGCCTATAGAAGCCCCTATCATGTTCTCATGATAATTTTTGACTACTTGCTTTGCTTTCTGTTATAAGATGTCCCAACATCACTTAATGCTTTTCTTTTTCTGGTCCAGGAAGTGGCCATTTCTCCAAAGAACCTTTTACGTGTAAGTGGGCCTTTCCCTCATACATTTAAGAGTAACAAATATTAACAGTCTTTAAAATACTTGCTGATACAATAGGTTAAATATGGTATCTTTTTTTACAGTTTTTATTTTCATTTTCCTCAACACTAGTAATGCTGAACAGTTTTCTAAAGTGATTTTTTTGTCCAGTTTCTTTTTCTCTTTAACAAGAAATGATCCTAGAAGCTAATATATTTTTCCTTCTGGCTCACTGTCACTATCTTATTTTTTCAGCTGCTTTATTTTCTTCCCCCTCGCCTCCACGTATCTAAGGGAAATCTCCTATTCCTAGCTGGTTCTCTTTCTTCCAGAAATGGGGCTTTTGCAACACGACCACCACTAACCCATGTACTTTTCAAGCCTGTTATTTCCAGTCTTCAGGAGCAGGAGCCTGACCCGTTGTTTTATGTAGCCACTAGTTAACATGGCTGGTCTCAGAAGGGCCACTTACACATAAAAACACTTGTTTAGAAATCACTGTCACCAAATGAGGTGTAGTCACGGGTTATGGCGATTTTGCCTTTCCTTCTTGTCAATCTGCGTTTTCCGTTTTTGTTTATTTATTTATTTATTTATTTTTTACTTGTTTGGATAATGTTAGAGATAGTCCACTTTATGTGGATACTTTATATTACAGGAAGTAACTATACCTATGTAGCTATACCCATACCATCTATATCTATATCTAGATATATTATTTGTTGCCAATATCAATCTCTTTCTATATTGTATCTCTTTACACCAGTCTAATGGCAAGTTCTGCCAATCCTATTTTAATATGTGCTACTCAAGTCCCCCTTAATCATCACCTTCTTTTTTGCCAACTTACTTGAGAATTCATATGAACTATTTTTACCATATGAATTCTTAATTAACTTATCCAGTTTTAAAAAGTAATTCTTACTGGAAATAATGTAATATATAGATAAATTTGTGAAAGCTAAAGTTTTCTGATAGGTTTTATATTCTAAAGGATTGTGCATCTTTTCCAGAATGTTTTATGTCCTTCAGTTATTCATTATAATTTATGCAAGTAACCTACTTTGAATTTACCTTTACATGCTTATAGTTGTTGGAGCTCAGAAAATAGTATCACAGAATGAAGGCCTCAGAAGCAGTCTCAGAAGCAGTTTTCTCTGATATTCTCCTGCCTTCTTGTCTCTTAGCCCAGTTCTTCCCTGAGGATACCCAAAGAGCTCTCTTCCCCAAGACAATTCATAGAAACCAGAATCATTTTTCCCCAAATGTAGCCATAAAACCTAAAACAATTACCTAACTTTCCCTCCATATTTTTGTGTAAAAACTGTCTGTAAATAAATTATCCCACTACCTTGTTTCAGTATAAGTCATAAAACCCCTTTTCTAGAGGATGCCTGCCTCACAACCAAAAGAAAGAAATATATGCTCAAAAAGGACAAGAAGAATCTAGATAGACAGCCTTGCTGAGTTTTGCCTCTCAGTTTATTAACATTAGATATATCCTTTTTGTTCAATCATATTTCTACACACTGTTAAGACTTTGTTGAACGTAAGGATACAAATGGACAATTTCCTCTTTTTCTTTCAGTCTTCATTTTGAAGGCTCCCACATATACACGTTAAGTACATTTGTTTACCTTTTCTCCAATTAATCTGCCTTTTGTTAGTTGATTTTTAAACAAAGCCTTTAAAGGGCTCCACAGTTGTTTGGTTATAAAAAGTGGAATATTTTCCCCATTTCTATTTATAAACAGGTAAAGTGTAATAGCAAAAAACTTCATTTTATTTACCTACTATAAAATTAACAGTTATCTTCCATCGAGATTTGTGTAAATATCTTGGGTTTTCTTATAATGAAATCATAACTCATTCTGTACAAACCTTTAATTTATTTTCTTGTCTTTACTTAAATAATAGCAGTAAGAAAATATTTATATTCTGTTTTTAGAATCTGCAACAGTTTCAACATTTAATGTACGTGACTTTCATTCTTGTGTTAACTGTACACATTGAATTGATACCTCTATTCCCATTTCACTAAATTTTGTATTACTATTGATTTACTAAAATGTGCAAAATATATCTCTACACTATGTTGTTATAATTGCATTGATTTTTTTCTACCTTGTAAATATAATAATGTATTTGATTTATTCCTTAATAACAAAGCATTATTTCATTTCTTGAATGAAATACTTGGTATTATTATTGAATTTACTGATTTTATTTTTTGTTGCTAATATTATATTTACATGTTTTCAACTATAATTATAAATCAAATTACTAGGCTTTTGTTTTGTGATATTTTATTAAGGTTATACTCATTTTTACTTCAGTTTAGTAGCTTTCTATAATTTTCTGTGGTCTTTATAATAGAAATTATTTCTCTGAACATTCAATGGTAAAGTAATCCTAAATAGGACATTTTTAAATGTGTATTTTTATATAATTTTTTGTATTATTGATCTTCTGAGGTTTTCTACCTCTTGTTGAGCTCCTCTAAAACTTTATATTAATTGTCCTGATATTATATATTACATGTAAAATCCCGTATTGTTTCCTTATTATTTTACTTATTTTCTTGTGTGTTTTTTTTATGTGTGTGGGTGTGTTTGTTCTTGTTTCTATTTTTAAACAAGCTGACAAATGATTCCTCTAGTTTATTTGCTTTTTCAGTAAAGTTTTAAACTTTCGGTGCAAAAGTCTTTCAACTCCTCGGTTAAATTTGTTCCTAAATATTTTATTTTTTGATGCTGTTGAAAATTAAATCATTCTTAAAATTTTCTCTTCAGGTTTTTCATTGCTAGCGTATAGAAAAACAACTAATTTTTTCATGTAGAACTGGTATTCTGAAACTTTTCTGAATTCATTTATTAGCTTTAAAAATGTTTTAAATGTTTTTTTTTTGTTTGTTTTGTTTTTGTTTTTGTTTTTATTTTTTTAGGATGTAAGTCATGTCATCTGGGAATAAAAATAATTGTACTTTTCCCCTTTCAGTTTGGATGCCTTTTATTTCCTTTTCTTGCCTAGTTGTTCTGGCTAGAAATTCCAATAAAATGTTGAATAGAAGTTGCAAAAATAGGCACTGTTGTCTTGTTCTCATTTTATGGTGAAAGATTTCAATTTTTCACTATTGAGTATCATGATAGCTGTGGGTTTTATATCAATGCTCTTTATCAGTTTGGAGAAGTTTGCTTTTATTTCTAGTTTACTGAGTTCATTTATAATAAGACAGTATTGAATTTTGCCAAGTTGTTTTTCTAGATCAATTGAGATAATCATTTTTAATGTAATCGTTGTGGTAGTGTATCACATTGACTGATTCTAATGTTGAACCACCCTCCCTTTCTTGAAATAAACTCCACTTGGTTATAATGTATAGTGCTTTTACTATGCTACTGGATATGGCTGTTAGTATTCTTTTGAGAACTTTTTCATCTATATTTCTGAGTAATATTGGTCTTTAGTCTGCTTTTCTCATAGTGCCTTTGTCTGGCTTAGTTTCAGGGTATTAGAACAAGTTTGGAAATGTTCTCTCTATTCTAATTGTTGAAAAGAGCTTAAAAAACATAGATGTTGATTTATTTTTACATGTTTGGAAGAATTAACTGATGAACCCATGTGGTCCTGCACCTTTATTCTTCTTGTTGTTTTTTTAAATCTGTATTCAATATCTTTCCTTCTCATAGGTCTGTCCACATTTATTTTTCTTTCTGAGTCAGTTTTTGTATTCATTCTATACCTGTAGTATTCCATATACATTTTAGAATAGGTGTATCTGTTTCTTCACCAAACCTGACTGATATTTTGCTGGAATTACATTAAAACTATAGATCAATTTGGGAAGAATTGATATCTTTACTGTGTTGAATCATATATGTTATAATTTGTCTACTTTTTTGTTTCCATTTCTCATTTAGAAACTTTAATTAAACACACATTAAATTACATTACATTGTTTCTCAGCTTGCTGAATATTTTTCCAGTCTTTTTTTCTCTCTGTGTGGTTTGGATACTATCCATGATGTTTTTAAGTTCAATAATCTTTACTTTTACAGTGTCTGGTCTCCTTTTTATCCCATCCAAATATCGTCATTATGTAAATCTCGGCCATGATTTCCTTCTCTGGAAGTTCAATTTGTTTTGCAATGTCTTCAAAATCTCTAATTAATATATTTAACCTTCCTTTATCTCAAATGCAGAGATTATAGTTATAATAATGGTTTAAATATACCTTTTAGAGAAGTTTATCATATGTTTAATTTCTGAGTGCATATGTATACACTCTAATATCTTCTAATTATGGTATACATTTTACTAGATTTTTATGCTTAGTAATTATTACTGGATTACAGCCACTATGAGTTTTACAATGTTGGGAGAAATATATTTTTGTAGTACTATAAATTTCTTCGGCTTTGCTCTCCAGTGCAGTTAGTTTACTTAAAAATATTCTATCATTTGAGACATGTTTTTAAACTTTGTTAGATATGACCAGAGTAGCCAATCTGTTTCAATCTGGCACTATCCCTTATAAATTTTAGCTATTTTCCCTTCCCTAAATTTCTGTCTCCCAATCCTCGGATCAAACAGACTGTCAGGAACTTCTCTTTAATTGGTAAATTGAGGCAATTTTAGGGATTATTTAATTTCATTCCCTTGCCTAAGTGATTACTCTTCTACGTGATCCAATATCTTAAAACAATTTGTGTATTTTGTATTAAGTAGTAATAGTTTCAGGCAGGAAATAATTTGGGTACCCATTGCAACAATTTTTCCTGGAAGCAGAGATCACTTGAAAAAGTCATATTGCAGTTGCAGATTAAGATTCATGGGAAGACCATCCCAGCTAAAAAAAATTAGTAAGAAGTTCACAGGTGGATATGGGATTTTCATGCTTGAGGAAGAAAAAAAGAGATGTAAGACTGTTAAGCAATGGGTGAGAAGAGAATGAGGTAAAATGAGACACACAGTGTACCAAGAATATGCTGTGGAATGTGGGCCAGGGTACAAGCAAAATTAAGTTGTTACTTTCCTATATGTAAACTGTACCATTTATTACTGTTCCAGAGAGATTCGATTACTCTTTTATGAATTTTCTGGTTTGTTACTTTTAAGAATATGCTATATTGATCTTCTATCTCTAGTTTACTTGAATAATATTTCATCTGTTACTATAAATGTACCATAAATTATTTTTCATTCTGATTGAAATTATAGAAATATAATTTTCAGAATTCCTGTTTTCATACAGCACAAATTTTCAGCAGTATTATGAAAGAAGTATCTTGATATACTTCTCATGTATATAAAACACTTAATAGATAATTTTTCAAAATTTGACGATTCGATATATTTGCATGAAAATAGCAATTGCCATTAACTTGTGTCCCCCAGATATATAGATTGAAGCCCTAACAGCCAATGTAACTGTATTTGGAGATAAGAGCTTTAAGGAGGTAATTTAGGTTAAAAGGAATAATAAAGGTGGTACCGTAATCTGGTCCGGCTTGTGACCTTATCAGAAGAGGAAGATACATCAGAAGTAGGTATGCACAGAGGAAGAGCCATGCTGGGCTACAGTGAGAGGGCATGCCAAGGAGAGAAACCTCAGGAGAAACCATCTTTATCAACACCTTGATTTTAGACTTCCAGTCTCTGAAAATGTGAGAAAATGCTGCATTTAGGTTCATTCAGCCACTCACTCTGTAATATTGTGTTATGGAAGCCCTAGATGATTAACACACAAATAACTAATTGTGAAACTGAACACTTTTAAAAAATCTTTTTAGAAGACCAAATATGATTAACCTTGATAGGAAAAAGACTGAATTATCTTTCTACTATCTTTATAGATAATGACACAAAATAGTTGCAATATGAATACAAAATCAAAAAACTAAGAAAAACAGTATTATAGAGATGTATTAGGCAGCTAATTAAAAATGCTCTTTTTCTAGAGTTTGCAATCCTTGTTAATTTTGCACAGCTTTTTAAAATGTGCAATTTTTGCTTTTTGTCCTTGTTCTAAATGTTCACTCTTATATTTGAGTATGCATTTGTAATTTTGAATTAAATTCTTAAAGTAGACTCTTCAAATTAGGTAAAGCTCAGGTTTTACGTAATTTGAATCTATCTCTGGTAAAAAAAAGTCTGATTGTGAAGCCAGAGTAACTTGCCTCCTCATACAATTTCAGCATTCATTGTCTGTGACTTGGGAAATATTTCAAAGGACTTAGGCGTTTTATAACAATACCTACTGCATGAGAGTGTTGTGTTAATTAAATGGCATAGCTGAATATTAAATGCCTAGAAGAGTTCTCTTTTTATTGTTATTTGGTGGGCTTAAAAATGTTGTACCCCAACAAAAGTGACACATGACAATAAAAGTGTGGTGTTACAATATTGTGTTTATAGTCATATGTGACTTAATGATAGAGATACATTCTGAGAAATGTGTTGTTAGGTAATTTTGTCATTATGTGAACATCATAGAGTGTCCTTATACAACCCTAGATGGTACAAATTACTACACATCTGGGCTATATGGTAAGGCCTATTGCTCCTTGGCTACAAGCCTGTACAGTATGTGACTGTAATAAATGGGGGTCACTAGTTATTATACATTGGTATTTATATATCTAAACATAGCTAAATATTTTTTAAAGGTACATTAAAAAGAGTATGAAAGATAAAAAATGGCCAGGTGCATTGGGTTGTGCCTATCATCCCAACACTTTGGATGGTTAAGGTGAGAGGATCACCTGAGCACAGGAGTTTATGACCAGGCTGAGGAACATAGTGAGATCCCATCTCTAATAAAGCAAACAAAAATTAGCCAGGTACAATGGCATACAGCTGTGGTTCCAGCTACTTGGAGGACTGAGATGGGATGGTACCTTAAGCTCAGGATTTTGAAGCTGTAATTAGCCATGGTCATGCCATTGCACTCCAGCTTGGGTGACAGAGTGAGAGCTGATCTTGGGAAAATTTTGAAAAATTAAAATTAAAAATGATACATATGTCTGAATCTTTTGAGTCCTATAAAGAAAATCTGAATATCAATTATAATAGGGCAGCTACATTATAATCTTATGGACCACTACTACATATGCACTCTGCTATTAATCAAAATGTCATTATGCAGTGAGTGACTATATGCATTTATGATAAATAATATAAAAGAAAGGAACAGGCCGGGCACAGTGGCTCACACCTGTAATCCCAGCACTTTGGGAGGCCAAGGTGGGTGAATCATGAGATCAGGAGTTTGAGACCAGCCTGGCCAATGTGGTAAAACCTTGTCTTAAAAAAAAATTAAAATTTTTAAAATTTTTAAGAAAAGAAATGAACGATAAACATTTACTAACATATTTTACTGAGCGTCTGATGTTCCTAATAAAGTTAGACTGCTGCAGTTTTAATGTATGTGTTTTCCCCCAGTTTACATGTTGGAATTTAAACTTCAAACTAATGATAAGAAGAGATGTGGTCCTTAGAAAGTGATTAGTTCATGGGTGCTCCACTTTCATAATGGAATTAGAGCCCTTATAGAAAGGCTTGAGGGAACTAGCTAGACCCTTTCTTGCCCTTTTTCCCTTATGAATTCCTCTAGTGAGGACACAGAATGTGTCCCCTTCAGAGGATGCTGGAGTGCCATGTCATCTATAAAGCAGAGAGCAAGCCTTCGCCAGATACCAAACTGCTGGCCCCTTGATCGTGGACTTCCAGCCTTCAGAACTGTGAGAAACAGAGTTTTATTCTTTATGAATTATCCAGTCTGTGGTATTTATTTGTTATTATATCAGGAATAAACTAAGACAGAAGCCCAGGGGAATTCTATTAAAAGGGAAAATATGAAGTCCCTGGAATCCTAATGAAAAGGCGCAAAGAAAAGGAAGCTACAAAACTGAAGAATGAAAAGTATATAAACTGACTATACAATTTTGTTCTGGGTTAGCCCAGTGTGAAACAGAAATTAGGCCTGTTGTCTCCACCAACCTCAGAAGATGAGAATAAATGAGAAAATTCAACCAATGTATCCAATATTATGTAGAACTATTTAGGTCAAATTCTTTCACAGGATCATAAAAAATTACGGATGATGCCTATGTCTGTGCATATTTGTTCAGTCTCTCATTTAAACAGAAAGTCAATTCAGATGTTTTTTTCCCATTTATGTAGAGACAGTTTGATCCACAGTTTAGATTTCTAGGATTTAATGGCCAACCTTTAGCAATGTTAGCCATGCAATTGCTGCACCAAACTCTTTAATATGTCATTTTCTGTTACTTCTGATGAAAGTTATGTCACTTTCATCTTACTTCTGTTTAAGAAAATTTTTAGGTTCAAACATCTTGCTTAAACTTAGTATTTTTTTTAATTTCAATCTCTTTCACATTTCTGTCCACTTTATTTTTTTTCTCTTTCATGCGTTTGTTTTCTGTTGGCATCTTCTCTTCTATACTAGGATTTAGTTTTTTTAAAAAAAAACATTTTAGACCAAATGAAAAGTATGAGAGGTGTAAATGAAAGTGGCATAAGAACTCCAAAGCTAGAGAAGATAATGGAAGGAGACATTTTAAAATTAAATACAAACAGTGGCTCAGAGAGTACAAACAAAAGCAGGTGGAAAGAGGACAATCTCCAGCAACCAGAACCAGAAGCGATTCTAAAAGGTCAGTGCATGAAGCATACAGCCAGGTCAGCAAACATCCGTCTCTCCTCTGGCCAGAGAATTAAATAGAAAATTCACAGGAGACTTGAACAGTAAAGGAACAGTAAATAAAATTGCTACTTAGAAGCCAAAGAGACAAGATTTGCACCAAAAGAAAGTTTTAAGTAAAAATCACATGAAGGTACCTGAGGCTAGATCCACTAAAATTTTTGAAGACACAAATATTCTCATAAGGTCTGAGATATTGTTGAAAAAATAAATTCTCTAACATAAAAGAGATAAGAGTTTAATTTCTTTTGTTTGCTCTTTACTAGCTGTGTGACCTGTTAAAATTTATTCAACCTCTCTGAGCCTCAGTTACCTATCAATCAATAACTGAACAACACATGTCAGGTTGTCACATAGATTACATATACAAAAATTGCTGAGAACAGTGTAACACATAAAATAAAACCTTCCCAAATTGTAGTTTGCTTCCTAAGGGACTGGATTACTAAATTGAGAATCCGTTGTCATGGTCAATAAAACTGAAGAAAGTATGATCTCAGCGTAGTTCTGGATTGTTATTTAGAAAGTGTGAAAAATTGTAAATGACTCATTCTCATACAAAAGCAGCTTTCTTTTGTTCTTGGACGCCTCACGCTCTCCACAGCCAAAAATGAATTAGAGAAATGAACAAGCTCTGGGTAAAATTCAAGTACACACTTCATTGGAGTACTTCAGAATAAAGGTAAGATTGACCTGAACTCTTTTTTATTTTTTTGTCTAAGATTCCTTGAAGATATTCAGTCAATGTTTCCTTTTCAGCTCCAGCAGACTACTGAAATAACTCTGATGAATACAGTATACCAATTGCTTAGTTAGGACACTTAGGTCCTTAGATCTCATCAAACACTCATCGTGAATCCTCCATCAAACCAAAGGTGATACTAAATAGCAGGATTCCTATATAACAGTTTTATTTTCTGTTCTCTCTTTTGTATATTTGATATATAATAGAAAAAGAAAAAACAAGAGTTATTGGAATAGGTAATCTCAAATGGAACAATGTGCTTCTGGATAAATGAGAGCCATCTTTGCTGCATGGAATTTAGAGTTCTTCATATTGACATTCAGCATCAGCTAGAAAGCAGTGCTCTCTCCTGGTCAGGCTGTCTGCACAAGAGCTGTCTGCAAAATCAGCATTAGCTAGTGGATGTGTCAAGTAATTTACTATTCACTAACTAAAGATTTATTAAACATTTTGTAGCAACTCTGTCCTAGGCCATGAGAGGTTACAAAAATTATGCGTTTTCCAATCCTCAAAAGAAATATGGTATTTTCTATCTACCAAAAGAAATATGGTATCTTTGCATCCATAAGGGAACCAGAAATGGAACAATGGAAAATATTGGAAGTTTATAGTAAGTAGAATTGTGAGAAAAATGACAACAAACAGGGAAAATCACATATAGGAAATTTAGCATCTAAATTAGGTATAGAGACCAGGGATAATGAAATTTAACTATGTATCATAATCACTTGGAAGGCTTGGTGCGTTTCTGATTTAAAAAGTAGTCTAGGTTGAAGCCCAAGAATTTGTATGTCTGGCGTTCCCATGTGATGTAGCTGCTACAAAGGGGATTACAATTTGCAAAACATTACTGGAGCACTAGAAAGCCATTTAGAGATTAGTTAATTTCAGATCATTTCTACATCTTAAAGAGCCTGAACATTCTGATGCCCATCATATACACACACACATGGGCAGGTGCACACACACACACACACGAGCACACACACACACAGCACAAAAACACCAGGAATATTTCGTTGGATTGCGTTAGGAGTTTCTTTCTCCTGTTAGAGATCCTCAGCTATTGCTTTTAGATGAAATGTGGTGCTCAGGTTGAGAGTCCCCTCCTCATCATAAGGTTGTTTCTGTTAACCTCAGCGCATGATTTCACTTATTAACATAAAAACAATTCAGGTATTTTGGGGAAAATATTATTTCTGTCTGCAGTTGCTTAACCATTCTGGTTCCCCGACTTGTGGCATTTATAGATTATAGTATAACATTTAAATATATTTTTGAAAATATTATTATAAATATTAACTAAAATTACTAAAAATTGCATATTTTTCTTTTTAAAATTGTAATTTTACAACAATTACATAAGAACTCTATATTATACAATACATAGGAAAAAAAATTCACCAATTAGACGAAACTATAATTTTTTTTTTTTTTTTGAGACGGAGTCTTGCTCTGTCTCCAGGCTGGAGCGTAGTGGCACAATCTCGGCTCACTGCAACCTCCGCCTCCTGGGTTCAAGCGATTCTTCCACCTCAGCCTCCCGAGTAGCTGGGACCACAGGCACGTGCCACCATGCCCGCCTATTTTTTGTATTTTTAGTAGAGATGGGGTTTCACTATGTTGGCCAGGATGGTCTCGATCTCTTGACCTCGTGATCCGCCCGTCTTGGCCTCCCAAAGTGCTGAAATTACAGGCGTGAGTCACCGTGCCCAGCCAAAACTATCATTTTTGTAGATTCTCCTAGAAGCCTGCCTCTCTCATTTTCCCTTTCTTCTATTCGTATATATGTATTATTTTTCAAAGAATAAAAGCAGGACTTGCATTTTGATCTGTAACCTGTTTTTATCATGTAATAATATACTATAAATCACCTTCATGTGAACAAAAATATCTAAAATATGAGATCACACAAAATTTTAAAAGATAAGGCTTTTCAACAACGTTTTTCATTTTCTCCATAATTTCCTGGTTTTAGGGAATTGATTATATAATTAAAACTAGTTTTTTTATATTGTGAATTTCTATTACTGTCTATATGTACTTTTTTGTAAGTATACTTGAGTTATGATTGTGCTTTCTATTACTGAGTATATCTTATCTATTTTTCAGGTCCACCTTAGCATAAATTTGAAGGCAGAAAGCCACCTATCAATAAAGACATATCTAAAACTGACTCCATGAAAAAAAATATAGCTTTCTTTGATTAAATGCCTGACATTTTCTGAAAGACCTTGAGAATTCTACTCATTTATTGAAAGATAATTTCCTACTAATGAAACATGGGATTAAAAGTTGAATCAGAGAAAATTCAATAGCTAATTATAATCTGTGACAATTGGGGTCTCTTAACCAGTGAGATGACCTGTAACTAACAGAATTATTGCTAGGTGACAGGGAAAAGAAATATTTTTAAAGATAAATAAAAATATTTATCAAATTTGTTGGAAAATATATAGATTTATTAATTCATTTATACACAGCATAATATCCAATGTTATGTTCTTATTAATTAGGAGTTTTGGTGAGCCTTTGAATAATTTACAAAAGCTTTATAGAAGCTAATTTTATTTTGTTTCTTTTTTGATAAATATTAAAATAAAATAATAATCACAGGCATTTTTCTCACATGTAAATCTCTAAGTCAGACTCGGGATGAGAACATTTAAAACAGTCAGTGATGCACCATCAACAAAGTCCATGTTTAGTTGAAATGCACATTGGTCACCTGAGAGATGAGAATTCCCTCAACGATTATGCAATTGTTGAACATGTCTTCAGTACTAGTCACTATGATAGTGGAGAATGAAAAGGTGAACTAAAATATCATTAAAATTGCATGTATATTTTAGTAGGGAATAAAAAAAGACAATTGAATACTACATAAATTGTTAAGATAGCCCCCAAACAGAGGAAGTTGGAATTAGGCAATCTTGTAATCTTAGTTTATTCGTAGCATCAAGCTCTCTATTATGCCTCATCTTGAGATTCCATGAAAGATTTCTTTAAAAAAAAATTATGTTAAGCTCAGGAGTACAAGTGTAGGTTCGTTACATGGGTAAACTTGTGTCACGGGCGTTTGTGTATGGATTATTTCATCACTTAATATTAAGCTATTAAGCCTGGTACCTATTAGTTGTTTTCTTGATCATCTCACTCCTCCCAGTGTTCACCTTCCAAAAGGCTCCAGTGTGGGTTGTTCCCCTCTATGTGTCTATGTGTTCTCATCGTTTAGCACCCACTTATAAGTGAGAACATGCAGTATTTGGTTTTCTCTTCCTGCATTAGTTTGCTAAAGATAATGGCCTCTAGCTCCATCCATGTCCCTGTGAAAAACATGGTCTCATTATTTCTTTGGCTGCATAGTATTCTATGGTGTATATGTACTGCCTTAAACAGTGTGATGGTTAGTATTGAGTGTCTACTTGATTGGACTGAAGAATGCAAAGTATCCTGTGTTCCTGGGTGTGTCTGTGAGAGTGATGCTAATGGAGATTAATGTTTGAGTCAGTGGACTAGGAAAGGCAGACATACTTTTAATCTGGATTGGCACCATCTAATCAGCTGACAGTGCAGCTAGGACGAAAGCAGGCAAAGGAACATGGAAAGACTAGACTGGCTAAACCTTCTAGTCTCCATCTTTTTCCAGTGCTGGATGCTTCCTGCCCTCAAACATCATACTCCAAGTTCTTCAGCCTTTGGACCCTTGGACCTACACCAGTGGTGGGCAAGGGGTTCCTGGGTCTTTGTCCACAGACTAAAGCTAAACTATCAGCTTCCCTAATTTTGAGATTTTGGGATTCCAACTGGCTTTCTTGCTCCTTAGCTTGCGGACGGCCTGTTGTGGGACTTTGTGATGGTGTGAGTCAATTCTCCTTAATGAACTCCTGTTCACATATACATCCATCCCGTTAGTCCTGTCTCAAGAGAACCCTGACTAATACATCCAGTCTATCACTGATGGGCATTTAAGTTGAGTCCATGTCTTTGCTATTGTGAATTGTGCTGCAATTATCATACGTGTGCTTGTGTTTTTATAATAGAATGATTTGTTTTTCATTGAGTATATATCCAGTCATGATATTACTGAGTCAAATGATATTTCTGTCTTGAGGCCTTTGAGGAATCACCCTACTGTCTTCTACAATGGCTGAATTAATTTACACTTCCACCAACAGTGTATAAGTGTTCCTTTTTCTCCACAACCTAGCCAGCATCTCTTATGTTTTGACTTTTTAATAATAGCTATTCTGACTAGTGTTAGATGGTATCTCATTGCAAGTTTGATTTGCATTAATCTAATGATCAGGATGTAGAGCTTTTCTTCATATATTTTTGGTCACATGTATGTCTTCCTTTTTTAAAAAAATTAACTTTATGTTAAGTTCCAGGATACATGTGCAGGACGTGCAGGTATCTTACACAGGTAAGCATGTGCCATGGTGGTTTGCTGCACATATCAACCCATCCCCTAGGTATTAAGCCCTGTATGCATTAGCTATTTATCCTGATACTCATCCTCTCCTTGACCCTCTGAGAGTCCCTGATGTGTGTTGTTCCCCTCCCTGTATCCATGTGTTCTCATAGTTCAGATCCCACTTATGCGTGAGAACATGTGGTGTTTGGTTTCTGGATCCTGTGTTCATTCATTGTGGATAATGACTTCCAGCTCCATTCATGTCCTTGCAAGAGACAAGATCTTATTCCTCTTTATGGCTGCATAGCATTCTATGGTGTATGTGTACCACATTTTGTGTATCCAGTCTATTACTGATGGGCATTTGGGTTGATTCTATGTCTTTGCTATTGTGAGTAGTGATGCAGTAAACATACCTGTGCATGTAACTTTAAAACAGAACAATTTATATTTCTTTGGGTAATATACCCAGTAAGGGGATTGCTGGATCCAATGGTATTTATGGTTCTAGATGCTTGGGGTTCTAGATCCTTGCCACACTGGCATTCCCACCAAGAGTGTAAAAGCCTTCCTATTTCTCCACAGCCTTGTTGTTTTTTGACTTTTTAATAATGGCCATTCTGACTGGCATGAGATGGTATCTCATTATGGTTTTAATTTCTATGTCTCTAATGATGAGTGATGTTGAGCTTTTATTCATTTTTGTTGGCCACATAAATATCATCTTTTGAGAAGTTTTTGTTCATGTACTTTGTCCACTTTTTGATGGGGTTGTTTGTTTTTTTCTTGTAAATTTGTTTAAGTTCCTGTAGATTCTGGATATTAAACCCTTGTCAGATGGATAGATGGCAAAAATTTACTCTCGTTCCATAGTTTGTCTTTTCATTCTGATGATAGTTTCTTTTGCTGTGCTGAAGCTGTTTAGTTAATCAGGTTTCATACATCAATTTTTGCTTTTGTTGCAATTGCTTTCATGTTTCTGTCATAAAATCTTTGCTGACGACTCTGTCCTGAATAGTACTGCCCAAATTGTTTTCTAGGGTTTTTATACTTTTGGGTTTTACATATAAGTCTTTAATACATCTTGAACTAATTTTTGTATAATTTGTAAGGAAGGGGTCCAGTTTCAGTTTTCTGCATATAGCTAGCCAGTGTTCCCACCACTGCTTATTAAATAGAGACTCTTTTCCCTGTTGTTTGTTTTTGTCAGGTTTGTTGAGATCAGATGGTTATAGATGTGTGGTCTTATTCTGAGGTCTCTATTTTGTTCCATTGGTCTATATATCTGTTTTTGTACCAGTACTGTGCTGTTTTAGTTACTGTAGCCTCGTAGTATAGTGAATTTGGGTAGCACGATGCCTCCAGCTTTATTCTTTTTGCTTAGGATTATCTTGGCTATATGAGCTCTTTTCTGGTTCCATATAAATTTTAAAGTAGTTTTTTTTTCTTATTCTGTGAAGAATGTCAACGATAGTTTAATGGGAATAAAATTTAATCTATAAATTACTTTGGGCAGAGGTACAAAGAGAATTTGGTGTCACTCCTTATGAAACCATTCCAAACAATTGAAAAGGAGAAACTTCTCCCTAAATTGTTTTATGAGGTCAGCATCATCCTGATACCTGGTAAAGATACAATTACAACAACAAAAAAACCTTCATGCCAATATCCCTGATAAACATCAATGCAAAAATCCTCAATAAAATATTGACAAACCAAATCCAGCAGCACATCATAAGTTTATCCATCATGATCCATGATCAGGTTGATTTCATCCCTGGAATACAAGGCTGATTCAATATATGCAAACCAATAAATATAATTAATCACATAAACAGAACTAATGACAAAAACCACATGATTATCTCCATAGATGCAGAAAAGGCCTTTAATAAAATTTAACAACCCTTAATGTTAAAAATTCTCAATAAACTTGGTATTGATGGAACATACCTCAAAATATTAAGAGTCATCTATGACAACCCTACAGCCAATAGCATACTGAATGCACAAAAGTTGGAAGCATTTCCTTTGAAAACTGGCAAAAGCCATGGATGCCTTCTTATCACACCTATTCAGTGTAATATTCAAAGTTTTGCTTAGGACAATTAGGCAAGAGAAAGAAATAAAGAATATTCAAACAGAAAGAGAAAAAGTCAAATTGTCTGTTTCAGATAACAAGATTCTATATCTGGAAAACCCCATCATCTCAGCCCAAAAACTTCTTTTTTTTCTTATTTGTTTTGTTTTTGAGATGGAGTTTCATTCTTGTTTTATAGGCTGGAATACAGTGGCACAATCTCGACTCACCACAACTTCCACCTCCCTGGTTCAAGTGATTCTCCTGCCTCAGCTTCCCAAGCAGCTGGGATTACAGGCACCTGCCACTATGCTCAGCTAACTTTTTTGAATTTTTAGTAGAGATGGAGTTCCATCATGTTGGCCAGGCTGGTCTCGAACTCCTGACCTCAAGTGATTCACCATCCTGGGCCTTCCAAAGTGCTGGGGTTACAAGCATTAGCCACAGTGCTCAGCTCAGCCCAAAAGCTTCTTAAGAGGATAAACAACTTCAGCAAAGTCTAGAATACAAAATCAATGTGTAAAAATCACAAGCATTCCAATACATCAACAGTAGACAAGCAGAGAGCCAAATCATCAATAAGTCCTATTTACATTGTTACAAAGAAAATAAAATATTGAGAAATACAGCTAACAAGACACATGAAGAAAATTTTTAAGGAGAATGATAAACTACTGCTTAAGGAAATACGAGTGGACACAAACAAATGGAAAAACATTTTATGCTTGTGTATAGGAAGAATCAATAACATGTATGTCTTCTTTCTGTATCCATTCATGTCCTTTGTCCACTTTTTAATGTTTTTTTTTTTCTTGTAAATTTAAGTTAGTTATAGATGCTGGATATCAGACCTTTGTAAGAGGCATAGTTTGCAAAAATTGTCTCTCATTCTGTAGGTTGTCTATTTGCACTGCTGATAGTTTCTGTTGCTCTGCAGAGGCTCTTTAGTTTAATTATACCATATTTGTCAATTTTTGCTTGTGTTGCAATTGCTTTTGGAGTCATTTGCATAAAATCTTTGCCTGTGCTTATGTTTGCAATGGTATTGCCTGAGTTGTCTTCCAGAGGTTTTATAGTTTTGAGTTTTACATTTAAGTCTTTAATCCATCTTGAGTTAATTTTTGTATATGGTATAAGGAAGGGGTTCAGTCCCAACTTTCTGCATATGGCTAGCCTGTTATCTTAGCATCACTTATTTAATGGGGAATACTTTCCCCAATCCTTTTTTTTTTTTTTGGCAGATTTGTAAAAGATCAGAGAGTTGCAGATGTGTGGTCTTATTTCTGGGTTTTCTATTCTGTTCAATTGATCTGTGTCTGTCCTTGTACTAGTACCATGTTGTTTCAATTATTGTAGCCCGGCAGTGTAGTTTGAAGTCTGGCAGCATGATGCCTCAAGCTTTGTTCTTTTGGCTTAATATTTTCTTGGCTATTTGGACTATTATTTGGTTCCATATAAATTTTAAAGTATTTGTTCTATTTTAAAGAACAAATTTGTGAAGAATATCAGTGATAGTTTAGTTGGAATAGCATTGAATGTATAAATTACTTTGGGCAGTTTGGCCCTTTTAGTGATATTGATTCTTCCTATTCATGAGAATAGAATGTTTTTCATTTGTCATCTCAGATTTCTTAGAGCAGTGGTTGGTATTTCTCCTTATGGAGATATTTCTCCTCACTGTTTAACTGCATTTCTAGATATTTTGTGCTTTTTGTGGCTATTGTAAATGGGACTGCATTCCTACTTGGCTCTCAGCTTGACTGTTGTTGGTGTATAGAATTGTTAGTAATTTTTGCACATTGATTTTGTATCCCAAGACTTTGCTGAAGTTGATTATCAGCTTAGGGTGCTTTTGGGCTGAGGCTATGAGGTTTGCTAGATATAGAATCATGTCAACTGCAAACAGGGATAGCTTGACATTTTTTTCTATTTGAATGTACTTTATTTCTTTCTCCCGCCTAACTTCAATGGCCAGAACTTCCAATACTATGTTGAATAGGAGTGGTGAGAGAAAGTATCCTGGTGTTGTACCAGTTTTCAAGGGGAATACTTCCTTCTTTTGACTGTTCAGTATATGGTTGACTGCTTGTCATAGATGACTCTTATTATTTTGAGGTATGTTCTTTCCAAACTCACTTCCATCACTTCCTATAGGCTATGTCTATACAAAATCTACTGTTCCTTTTTCACTTCACCTGTACCTCTGCATTATAATTTAGCATAATTAGGTTCATTACTAATGCTTTTTAAACATTTGTGGAGTTTTCTCTATTACATTGTGAAGTTGGAGATTATTTACATTTTCTTTTCAGAATTTCAGACATTTCTTAAATGCTTCACGTGTAATCTTAGCCAAAATGCTGTGAAGCAATATTTCATAAGTGCTTTTTTTTTATCATTTCACTTTTCAGTCAGTAAATTAATGTAAGCCTCATGAGAAAGATACATGATTAAATGTCCCTTTAAGGGACATTTAAAGAAGTTGTGGTGAGTCGAGATTGTGCCACTACACTCCAGCCTGTACAATACGAATGAAACTATGTCTCAAAAACAAAAACAAACAATAACAACAACAACAAAAAAAACAAAAAACAAAAAAACAAGAATAAAGAAGCTTTTGGCCTGAGATGATGGGGTTTTCTAGATCTCCAGTTTATGACAGCCATTAATATAAGAGGGACTAGCACATGTTAGGCATTTGATACGTGTCTTGAACAACTGTGTGAGTATATGACTGAAGCACTGAGATGGTGTAGTATGATAAAGTATTCTAATAGGGTGATTAAAAAAACAAGAAAAAATTTATGCAGGGAATAGGAGTAAGTCAACATACTGAAAGAATATCAATGATGAAAAATATAAAAAGACTCTCAAAATACTTATAATTTTTTACCAACTCCTCAATGAGAAAACAAATAATTCTAACCTTCATGTCCACATCTGATATTCATAGGGTAGAGGAAGATCATGGTTTGAATTTTCAGCATGTAGAGTCTTTAATAAAAGTTAAATAAATTAATTAGGATACTCAAGGCTGAGAATAGACTTAATTTTATTAGAAGAAATAAGTCCAAGTTTAATAAGAGAAAAATTTTGGTGAATATTTTCAAGATGAAGACAATGTTAAATATTTGAAATGATGAATATTTTAATTATCTTGACTTATTTTAAATTCTATTCAAAGGTCATAACATCCTTTTTAGCCCATATATATGTACAATTATAGTTTTTCAATGTATAATAACAATGTTTTAAAAAGCATCACAATGTCAATTTGTAATACATATCCAATATTTTATAAATACTTATAAGTAAATGAATGAATGACATCAGCATGAGCATACACATCAAAAATATGCTTATTTGTAACCAATTTGTTTCCCTTGTATGCTTTTAAAAATAGGGGAGGGTTTCTCAGTTCCTCCTTTCTTTTTCCCTGTCATCTCCTCATGGGGAAAAAAGACTGTTAATTTACATAATAAGTGGGTGAGGTGGGCAGGAATAAAAACTTCTCAGAGAGCTTTAAAGGAAACAGAAAAAAAAGGAGGTTTATAGTGTAAGAGACATGGAAAAGGAGGATTTTGAAAAGTATTTCAGGAGAAGTAACAAGGTACACAATTTAAGCCACTGAGACTAAGGCTAAGCCACTGAGACTAAGCCACTGATTTTAATTGAAGTTCAGTAGGAATTAATATTGATGGGATGTTAGGTAGAGAAAAGCATCCTTCTCATCCTGTGCAATTCCTATAAATGTTTGAATTTCCTATTATACTATTATGTTTAATAGAATTACTTTTATAATATTTGGAATTACATGAAATTAATTGAAAGGATTAATACAATTATTTTCCTTTCAATGTGTCTCTCTAAATGATAATTTTATGACAATGCCTTCATCTATCACCTTTGTAGGAACAACAACAAAAAAACTTATGACTTTTGTGTGTGTGTGTGCCGTAACTAGCTTTTTTGCTTTTCACAGCAATATTGAGCAGAAAATATAAATATTTTTATATAGCCTCTGCCTCTATACACACACAACCTCCCCTACTTTCAACATCCTTCAGCAGAGTGACACATTTGTTACAATGGATTAACCTACTTTGACATATCATTATCACCCAACGTCCATAGTTTACATTAGAGTTTTTCGAGGTGTTGTATATGCTGTGGGTTTTGGCAAATGTGTAATGATATGCATCCACCATTATATAACATATGGAATAGTTTTACTGTCCTACAAATACTCTGTGCTCTGCCTATTTATTTATCTCTTCCTCTCACATCTCTTCCTCTCACATCCCCACCCACCAACTCCTGGCAATCACTTATCTTTTTACTGCCTCCATAGTTTTGCCTCTTATAGACTGTCATATTATTGGAATTATACACCACATAGACTTTTCAGAATAGTTTCTTTCACTTAACGACATCATTTAAGTTTTCTCTATGTCTTCTCATGGCTTGATAATTCATTCTGTGATTTCTTTTTCTGTTTGTTTGTTTTTTTGTTTTTGTTTTTGAGACACTGTCTCCCTCTGTTGCCCAGACTGGAGTGCAGTGGCATGATCTGGGCTCACTGCAACCTCCCCCTCCAGGATTCAAGTAATTCTCCTACCTCAACCTCCTGAGTAGCTGAGACTCCAGGTGCATGCCACCATACCTGGTTAATGTCTGTGCTTATTGTAGAGAAAGGGTTTCACCACGCTGTCCAGGGTGGTCACAAACTCCTGACGTCGAGTGATCTGCTCACTTTGACCTCCAAAATTGCTGGGATTACAGGCGTAAGCCACCGTGCCTGGCCTAGTTCATACATTTTTAGTGCTGAATAATATTGTGTTGACTGGTTATATAACAGAGATAATTTATCTACTCACCAGCTGAAGGACATCTTGTTTGCTTCCAAATTTGGGTAATTATGAATAAAGCCTCTGTAAAAAATTTTTTACAGGTTTCGTGTAGACATAATTACTTTACTTCTTTCAAAAAATACCAGGGAGTACAGTTGCTAGATTATATGGTAAGAGTATATTCAGTTTTGTCAGAAATTGCCACGCTGTCTTCCAAAGTGGCTGTACCATTTTGCATTCCCACCAAAAATGCATGAGAGTTCCTGTTGCTCCACATTTTCTATAGCATTTGGTGTTATCTGTGTACAAAATTTTGACCATTCTAATAAATTCATAATGATATCTTAATGTTGTTTTAATTTACATTCATCAAATGGCTTATGATGTGGAATATATTTCTATATTCTTATTTTCCATGGGTATATTTTCTTCAGTGAGGTGGCTTCAAGTCTTTTTCTCATTTTTTAAATCTAGTTACTCATTTTCTTACTGCTGAGTTTCAAGAGTTTTTTATCTAACAGTGATTTATCAGTCATGTATTTTGCAAATGTTTTCTCCCATCTGTGGCTTGTTGTGTTTTAATTCTCTTGACAGTATCTTTTACAGAGCATAAAATATTAATTTTAATAAAGGCCAGCTTATCAATTACTTTTTTCATGAATTATCCCTAGTGTTATATCTGAAAACTCATTACCAAACCTGAGATCATCTACATTTTCTTGTGTGTTATCTTCTAGGAGTTTCAAAGTTTTGCATTTTATATTTACATCTGTGATCCATTTGAGTTCATTTATAGGAAGGGTGTAAAGTTGTTGTGTAAATTTATTTTATGCCTGTGGATAGCCAGTTGTTACAGTGCAGTTTGTTGAAAATATAACTTTTGCTTATCATATTGCCTTTGCTCCTGTGTCAGAGATCAGTTTACTATACTTATGTGAGTCTATTTCTGGGATCTCTATTTTAGTTCATTGATTTATTTGTCATTCTTTTACCAACAGAACACTGCCCTGATTACTGTAGTTTCGTAGTAAGTCTTAAGTAGGGAAGAGTCAATCCTCCATCTTTCTTCTTCTTCAGTATTGTGTTGGCTTTTCTGAGTCTTTTCCTTCTTCATATAAACTTTAAGAACAGTTTTTCATTATCCACAAAAAACTTGTAATTTTGATTTTGATTGCATTAAATCTAAAAATCATGAGAAGAACTGACATATTGACGATACGGAGTCTTTTTATCCAGGCAGATAGAATATTCCTTTATTATTTAGATGTTCTTTGATTTCTTTTTTCAGAAGTATGTAGTTTTTAACCTTCAGAATTTTATATATTAACATATGGTTAATTGATTTTTTTTGTATTTTACACATACATATATATCATTATGTCATGATTATGTCACCTGCAAATGAAGGCAGTTTTATTTTTTTTCCCAAAATAATACAATATGGCCTTTATTTTACTTTATTTTCTTGTGGGACTTCTAAAACAATGTTAAAAATAAATGGTGAGAGGGGATATCCTTGCTTTGTTCTTGATCTTAGTGGGAAAGCAGTAAGTTTCTCATCATTAAGTATAATGTTGGCTGTGGGTTATTTTGGAGATATTCTTTATCAAGTTGTACCCACTTTCAAATAATACAATGCCACTTCACACTTAGTTCAAGTTTTTTATAATAAAAAATCCTAATCTCTTCTTTCTGTTTTTTTTTCATATCATTGCTGTCATTCATTTCATTTGTCTTATACAAAAACATATATAAAGATGGAGATAGATAATAGATAGATAAGTACACATAAACAAATATGCCATTGCTTTTATTTTGAACAAACTATAAGAAGAATTAAGAATAAGAAATAAAAGAGGTTTTATTTTACTTTCACTTATTACTTTTACTGTTCTTTCTTTCTTAATGTACATTTGAACATTTGAATTTATGACCTACATTATTTTCTTTCTCCCTAAAAAACTTTTTGAAAACATGTCTTAAAAGGCAATTCTACTGACAAAAAAAAAACTTTCAATGTTTATTTGTCTCATAAAGTTTTTATTTCTATTCTACTATATATGGTTAATTTTTCAGGGTACAGAACTTTAGCTTGATGGTGTCTGGGTTTTTTCTCTCTCTCAACATTTTAAATATTTTACTCAACTTTTATTGTTTTTGTGGCTTCTAAAGAGAAGTTTGATTTAATTCTTATATTTGTTCTTCTGTGGATGAGGCATTATTTCCTCTAAGTTCCTTCACATTTTTTTTAATTTTTGATTTTTTGAAATTTAATGATTTGTTTTTGAAAGTTTGATGTGCTGAGCTGTGGTTTTGTTTTGTTTGGGAATTTATTCTGCTTAGTGTTCTCTGAGCTCTCTTAATCTATGATTTGGTGGCTGCTATTAATTTGAGAAAAATTATCAGTTAATTTTTTCTAATAATTCTTTGATTCTTTTCTCTCTTTCTTCTCTTCTAATATTTCCATTTCTGGTATCTTACATCTTTTGTTGTTATCCCATGGTTATTATATATTTAAATATTTGATGTTTTGTATATATCATACGTTTTAGATATTAAAGATATTTACATGTGATATATTTTATACATTTTGGTTTTCATTCTGCCTTTTTTTCTTTTTGATTTTCCATTTTCAAAGTAGCTATTTAGATATTCTCAGTCTCAAGGTGTTTTCCTCAGCTATATCTAATCTACAAATAAACCCATGAAAGGTATTCTTCATTTCTGTTGCAGTGCTTTTTATTGCTGACATTTCTTTCTGATTCTTTCTTAGAATTTCTATGGCGGTGCTTACATTGCTTATCTGTACTTTCTTGCTATCTCTTTTCTACATTAGAGTCCTTAGCAGATCAACCTCAGTTGTTTCACACCCACTTTGGGTAATTTTAACACCCCGGCCATGTCTGACTGTGGTTCTGCTGATGTTTGCTCTGTCTCTTCAAACTGTTTTTACTTTTTAGTATATCTTCTAATGTTTTCTTGATACCTGAACATGATGTAATAACTTAAAAAACTACTGTGAGTAGGCCTTTAGCAATGTGGTGGTCAAGTGTCGGACTTGGGGAGCATTTTTAGTTCTATAGAGCCCCATATTTTAGTGTGCCTGTGTCGCTGGACTGTGAATTTCACAAGTGATATTCAACTCTTCCTATGGTCCTTCCCCCTTAGGAAGGAGGGATTCACAAGACAAGGTTAGAGTTGGGTATTTCACTTAATCCTTTTGGAAATCTAGAGCCTGCTGAATTTGGGTATTTCCCTGCCTCTAATTGAGTTAGACTATAATACTCCAGCAGAGCAGGCTCTGGCTGAATAGTTTCTCTTGTGAGCAAACTTTGTTAGGAAGAGAATGCTCTGGTGTATTTCAAAATGATTACTTTTCCCCTCTTCTTCTTGGAAGCAGGTGGGGATTTTTTTTTTTTCTTATATTCACTGTAACAATCTGGTGAAGCTCTTAGATGAAACTCACAAAAGTATGGAGCCTCCTATGACTGGGTGCTCCTGGAGAGGAGATTTTGGCTCTTAGACTTGGCCACATTGAACTTTGAGCAATTTGTCAATTATAGTTTAGGTTTCCTTCCCCTGAAACTGATTCCCATGGAACTTTCTGCCTTAATGTTTCTGATCTGGTGAATTGTGATTCTCTGTATCCATCTGTCTCTCCAGTTTTAAGGGTAGTGGCTTGTCCTGTCACTTATGGATCTAAGACTAGTTGATTTGTCAGTTTGTTCAGACTTTTACCTGTTGTTGGGATGGACAGGCAACTTCTAAATTTCCTTTCTAGCAAGATAGAAACAGGAAGCCTTAAGTTAAAAATGTAAATTTTATTATGCCATTTCATCTACTTCATATGTTTCAATGGTTTTCCATTTTTTCATGATTAAATCCAAATTCTTTACCATGAAAAGTTATAATTCTTACTGCTTGTCTAGGAATTTACATATCTTTGTGTGACTTCTTAGACAAGTTAGAAAAGTGAGCCACACAAAAATACTCCCAATGATCAAAACTCACCTTGATTTTCTTAAATATTTGCTTTTACCTATTTCCTTTTGGCTCGGTCTCAATGGATCAAATTGGGATAGTGTGGGGTGCACTGCTTTCATCGTTTTATTTACGCTTCAAAACCTGCCTCAAAGCAGTTCCATTAAATCTTTTCCAATAAATGCCAAAGTATGCATTTTTCTCTTTAAAAATTGTGTGCTTTTGCTGTGATGACATTTAAAGTTTTCTACTATATATTATCTCTTATCATCTAATTACTATGATGCACAAAATAATATTTGCCAAATATTAATATGTGCCAAAGCTTTCACCTTGAGACAGATCATTCTGATTTCAGAAGGGTTATGTCTAGTAAATGAAACTGAATGATATTAACCCAAAGGAGCTTTGGAGAACATCTGTACTTGAGTTTATTAGTTAGAATTAGGCATTGCTCACAAGATTTCCTCACTGGATATTGGATATACCCTAAAGCCAAAATAGAAAATGAAAATTAAATACAATTGTGGATTTCAGCCTCTATATAATGCACTTGAAGACCCATCCGAAAAAAATTTCATTTCTGAATAATACACCATTAGATAAAAATAGATTTAGCAAAATACAAAACATTAATGTCTGCAATTTATGAAATTTAAGCACATGAGACTCCAATGATTAAAGTAAAATCCAACCTATATAATATTATTAATGTAATACAGAAATATTGTAGAAAATATTTTAAATCCTCAAAGTTAAAAGAAAGATATCATTGTGATATTAAGAATTAATTTACATTTTGGAGAGCAAGTGAAAGTATGATGCAGTGATTATAGATTATAGAAATGTGTTTAAGTCCTAACTCCATTACTTCCAAGCCTATATATATATATGTATATATGTATATATATATATGTATATACGTATATATACATATATATATATATATTCCTGTACTTTAGGTTCTGGGGTAGCTGTGTAGATATTCCAGAATTGTTGCATAGGTACATACATGCCATGGTAGCTTGTTGTCTCGTCCTCCCATCACCTACATCAGCCATTTCTCACAGTGTTATCCTTTGCCAACCTCCCCACCCCCCACTGTCCTTCCCCTAGCCCCCACCCCCCAACATATCCCTGTGTGTGATGTTCCCCTCCTTGTGTCCATGTGTGCTCATTGTTCAACACCCACCTATGAGTGAGAACATGCTGTTTGGTTTTCTGATCTTGTGTCAATTTGCTAAGAATGATGGGTTCCAGCTTCATCCATGGCCCTGCAAAGGACATGAACTCATCCTTTTTTATGGCTGCATAGTATTCCATGGTGTGTATGTGCCACATTTTCCCTGTCCAGTTTATCATCGATGGGCATTTGGGTTGGTTCCAGGTCTTTGCTATTGGAGATAGTGCTACAATGAGCATATGTGTGCATGTGTCTTTATAATAGAGTGATTTATATTCCTTTGGGTACATATCCAGTAATGAGATTGCTGTGTCAAGTGGAATTTCTATTTCTCGATCCATGAGGAATCGCCACACTCTCTTCCACAATGCGTGAACTAATTTACACTCCCACCAACAGTGTAAAAGCATTCCTATTTCTCCACATCCTCTCCAGCATCTGTTGTCTCCAGATTTTTTAATGATCGCCATTCTAACTGGCATGAGATGGAATCTCAATGTGGTTTTGATTTGTGTTTCTCTAATTACCAGAGATGATGAGCATTTTTTTCATATGTTCTTTGGCTTCATAAATGTCCTCTTTTCAAAATTGTCTGTTCATATCCTTCACCCGCTTCTGAATGGATATGTGTGTTTTTTTTTCCTGGTAAATTTGCTTTAGTTATTTGTAGATTCTGGATATTATCCCTTTGTCTGATAAGTAGACTGCCAAAATTTTTTCTCATTCTGTTGGTTGCTGGTTCACTCTATTGAATGTTTCTTTTGCTGTGAAGAAACTGTTAAGTTTAATTAGATCCCATTTGTCTATGTTGGCTTTTTTTGCCATTGCTTTCGGTGATTTAGTCATGAAGTCCTTGCCTATGCCTACGTCTGGAATGGTTTTGCCTAGGTTTTCTTCCAGGGTTTTATGGTGTTAGGTCTTATGTTTAAATCAATAATCCATTTGGAGTTAATTTTAGTGTAAGGTGTAAGGAAGGGGTCCAGTTTCAACTTTCTATACATAGCTAGCCAGTTTTCCCAACAACATTTATTAAACAGGGAATTAGTTCCTCATTGCCTGTTTTGTCAGGTTTGTCAAAGATTAGATGGTTGTAGATGTGTGACATTGCTTCTCAAGCCTCTGTTCTGTTCCATTGGTCTAGATCTCTGTTTTGGTACTAGTACCATGCTGTTTTGATTACTGTAACCTTGTAGTATAGTTTGAAGTCAGGTAGCATGATGCCTCTAGCTTTGTTTTTTTTGTTTAGGATTTTCTTGGCTATATGGGCTTTCTTTCATATGAAGTTTAAAGTGGTTTTTTCCAGTTCTGTGAAGAAGATCAATGCTAGCTTGATGGGGATAGCATTGAATCTATAAATTACTTTGGGTAGTATGGCCATTTTCATGATATTGATTCTTCCTAAAATGAGCATGGAATGTTTTTCCATCTGTTTGTGTCCTCTTAATTACCTTGATCAATGGTTTGTAGTGCCCCCTGAAGAGGTCATTTACATCCTTTGTTAGTTGTATTCCTAGGTACTTTATTCTCTTTGTACCAATTGTGAATGAGAGTTTGCTCATGATTTGGCGCTCTGTTTGTCTGTTATTGGTGTTTAGGAATTCTTGTGATTTCTGCATGTTGATTCTGTATAAGTTGCTTATCATCTTAAGGAGATTTTGGGCTGGGACAATGGGGTCCTCTAAATATACAATCATGTCATCTGCAAATAGAGACAATTTGACTTCCTCTTTTCCTAATTGAATACCCTTTATTTCTTTTTCTTGGCTGATTTCTCTGGCTAGAACTTCCAATACTATATTGAATAGGAGTGGTTGGAGAAGGCATCCTTGTCTAGTACAAGATTTCAAAGGGAATACTTCCAGTTTTTGCCCATTCAGTATGATATTGGCTGTGAGTTTGTCATAAATAGCTTTTATTAGTTTGAAATATGTTCCATCGATACCTTGTTTATTGAGGGTTTTTAGCATACAGGGCTATTGAATTTTGTTGAAGGCCTTCTCTGCATCTATTGAGATAATCATGTGATTTTTTTGTCTTTGGTTCTGTTTATGTGATGGATTACGTTTATAGACTTGCATATGTTGAACCAGCCTTTCATCTCCAAGATAAAGTCTACTTGATCATGATGGATACACTTTTTAATGTGCTGTTGGATTCGGTTTGCCAGTATTTTATTGAAGATTTTTGCATCAATGTTCATTATGGATATTGGCCTGAAGTTTTCCTTTTCAGTTGTGTCTC
>CAUYQU010076109.1:0-19075 GCA_963574635.1 Cheracebus regulus | reverse complement strand
CATGTTCTCACTCATAGGCGGGTGTTGAACAATGAGAACACATGGACACAGGGAGGGGAGCACTATACACTGGGGTATGTTGGGGGGAAATGGGGGAGGGACAGTGGGGGGTGGGGAGTTGGGGGGAGATAGCATGGGGAGAAATGTCAGATATAGGTGAAGGGGAGGAAGGCAACAAATTACACTGCCACGTGTGTACCTATGTAACAATACTGTATGTTCTTCACATGTACCCCAAAACCTAAAATGCAATAAAAAAAAAAAAAAAGAAAATGTACTGTATTATTGGACAAAGTTCTTTATAATTTTGTATATAAAGTTTCTTTTTTGTAGCATCTGGAACAATATAAAACCAATTTCATAATCCTACTGGTTTCCTCATTAATAAATTAAATTCTGACCCATGTTCACAATTTATGGATTCATATTTAACAATTTTAGAGTTATAGTTTGATGAGAAATACAGATTTGAGAATTGATAACACATAGATGGTATGAGAATGGATTCCAAAGGAGTGAACGTGGATAAAGAAATTAAAACACAAATATCTGTGAGCTTCTAGTGATATGAAGTGAGGAAGATGAGGAGAAATCAGAGACTTGAAAAGAGTGACCAATCAGTTAGAAAAAGAACCAGTAGTGGGGAATTCCTTGAATCTAGGTAAAGAATGCAAGTCAAAGAAGTAATCAATTGAGATAAATGCTGTTTAAAGGGCAAGAAGATAAGAACAAGAATGACCACTAGTTTAGCAAAATTGAGAGTGCTATAAATCTTCAGAAGATCAACTTTAATGGAGCAGTGGTGATGAAGAGGGGTACTAAAAGCCTGAATTGAGTTGAAGAGTGAATCAGAAGATGGGAACTGAAGAATGGAAGAATAGACAACATATTCTAAAAATTTTAGTGTAAAGGAAGGAAAGAAAGTCATACCTGAAGGAAGTGTAGTCAAGAGTTTTTTTTTGATTGGAAAGATCACAGAGTATTTGTGTACTGATGAGAATAATTCATGAAAGGAGGAAAACTAATGACACAAGAGAAAGAAGAGATAATGCTATATGTCTATCATATAGACAATGTGTGCATATATCATAAGGGGATGGAAGAAATTGGTCTGAGGAAGAGAAAAAAGGGATAATTTTGGCTTATAAAAAATAGCTAGTGAAGAAATTCCTGGTGATGAGGATCCAAAGGATTTCTAAGAACAATTATTACCTAATGCTGTGTTTTCATTCCTCTTATATATCTGCTTCTGTTTCCTTCCAGCACCTTCCTCCATAGCTCCAATGATTCAGAGATATTTGCTACATATAAAATTTGTGTGAGAGGGCTTTCTCTGGAGGGATAGGGTGATGCCATAAATGTGGGAAAAAGTTTGAGACTCACATAGTGAAAAATAGGGGCTCAGCTCATAGAATTGTGAGAAAATCACATGCAAGCCCAAACAGAACTAACTCACCAGAAATGGAAGATTACAACCCAAAGTAATTATGAAGATATGTGATCTCCAGAAATTTCACAGATATTTGAGAGAAGTTTTTGACATCTGCAGGGTTTAGAATAGAGGTTCAACTAATGTTTCCTACATCTAAAGGGAAAGCAAAATTCTAGCTGACATCTGATTGCACATAGCAAATATGTAAAAGGTAAAAAACAACAACGTGGGTGGTAAAGAGATTGCAGACTATCACCAGGCAAAACTTCATGGAGAAAATAAAGTGTAGAATGTTAGAAAGTAGTATGAATCTTTGTCCTAAAAGGTCATCTTCAGAGGAGCAAAATGGGATACAAACACAGTACCAAATTAGTGAAGCAGGTTGAGATGTTCACAGTATTCCTTTTCCTTTCAATGCCTCATATATGTCAATGCCAATCTTTTAAAATCTTTCCTTTGCAGACTTTCTGCAACTTTGCCTTCATGTGCATTTATGAAAGTCAGATCATTATTATTACTGCATTCAATAAGATGTTGTGGGATGTAAAAAAAAAAAAAACTATTGCATTAGTCTAGAAAACAGTGGTAGCTCAATAAGTTGAGAGAGGTGGATAGATTTTGATTGTGTTTTTGATATACAGACTTTAGTTGTTCAAAAATAGGATGAAAAGAATGCGGGGAGGTACTGAGGAGTCATGGAAAATTTCTTGGTTTCTGCCAATTTGGTGAATGGCTGTGTCATTTATCTAGATGAAAAAGATTATCTTACTAGATAGAAGATCAGAGCTCTCCAAATGGAAATGTCTATTCAATTTTTTCCAGTAAGGGAGGGAATATGAAGCAGGAAGGTACATATCTGAATCTAGAATTCAGTGTTAGGTATGTTATGATGGCTAGTACAACTTTGGTTTCATTGTAGATGAAACTAGACTGATTATATCCTGATGAAATAATATGGCTAACATAAGTATTTTTATTTATTTTTATGTTATGGAAAATTGCAGCGTGATTGTAGTCTGGAGATACATAATCAAAGACACAAGAAACACGGCTAATTTTGTTAATTGCTTCTTCTCACTGAACTCATGGTACATATTACTTTTGTATTTAAGCATCAGGTGTTACAACAAGTAAAAAAGAATTATTCTAAAACTTTCTCCTTCCTTCTTGATAGGCTAGCTTCCAGAGACAGCTCTTGATTTGACTGGATAATGCTTAATTAGAAGCTCTATCAATTTTAATCAATTATAATGAGTGATGATCTTTCTTATTTAATTTCATTAAAGATTGATCCCAGTGACATATAATTAGTGCATTTTTAATTTATGACTTTGTCAGTGTGCCTGTACATTTAAAATCTGCACTTGGACCACTTGTTATAATCATAATTATTTCTTTGTGTAGTCCAAGTTTTCTAGTTCTAGAAATATTTGAAACTTCTCTAAAGAACAGCATATTGATGGACATAATTTACTTTCTCAAACCCCAAGGCTAAAAATAATAGAAAAGAAACCACTCACGTAAAACTTCATTAAGCAGTGTAACATTTCTAAACCTGCAAACGAAACAAACACTTACTTGATTTTGACATAGTTGTATTTTAAAAGATTTTTTGCCTCAAGATGTAAATGCTTTAATTCTATTCTGGGCAATGTGACACTCTCCTACAAGGAAGTGGTAAATTAAAACTCACTTGAACCATCTGAATGTGCTGCAGAGAGAAAAGAGTGGATACTCGTAAGAAAAGAAATTTTAAAAAGTCATTCACATGTGCAGATTACTTAGCCACGATGTGTTGGTTGTAACAAAGATTTTAAAAAGCACGTAAGGAGGCTGGGGATTCAGTAACACATCATAAGCATATCAGTAACAGATCATAAGCCAGTGGCCAAAGAATATAGACATTTTAGTTTAGATTGTTTCAGAAATGCACTGAAGCACAATTGAAGGAGTATAATTCTGGCACAGATAGCTAGGAAATGACACTAGCAGATGGATTGCACTAGTCTACAGCAATCAGAAATGAATTGCTCTGTCTGAATGGTTGAAATTTATTTGTGCGATGGCTAAGAGATCCCTGCAGCCAGAGGCTTCAAAAAGATAGACTATTTGTCCAAGCAGCCCAAAATAACACATTAACTCTGTTAGTTTCAATCAGTTACTTGTATGAACAATAATGCTCTTGGGATGAACATCTTTAGACATAAGTGTCAATCATCAAGCTGCTTTGCAGGTAGTTGATAATAGTGACTAATTCACAGGCATCTTCCTTCTACACCTCTAATCCCCCAAAGTTGCTGATATTCCTACTTCTAATACAGTACAAAATTCAGCTACTGTTATTATTCCATTTCCCCAAATATTAACCTGACCCAAAGTTGTCATCCACTAAACTACAACCAAATTGGCAAGTTTGAATGACATGCCAAGTTCGGTTTGTTGTGGCTCATGGAGACAGCTCTTCCAGGGACAGAACTGGTATTTTTCAATCAACTGGTATAACTACCCTTTTATTATGTATAAAAAAACCTAAGCAGAAGTTTCTGTATATACAGATAAATGGGAGTATGAAGAGCACTATTATGTTACAGAATTTGGCACACTAGTATTAGAAGAAGAGAAATATGACAAAGTTCAATGCAAGAAATGTTAACAATACAATTTTATGAAGTATTAGAAGTTGTGTTCCTTAATCTCAATAGAAATAGTCTTGGTTTAAACAAAATTTTAGAGGCACAGAGGACTCAAGTTAACTAAGTAGATAATGGTTGTTATTTTTCTTGCACTAAACAAATTAAAAAGGTCTTTAACAATTTAGTTCTTAACACAGATGAAGACTTTATTTACATGAACAAGAAAAAGTGCATCTGAAATCCTTCAGTTGGTTTTAGCTACTAATGACAGTTTTCACTTCTCTCCATTGTAATTCTGGTAGGCTATACTGAGGTGCCTTAATCCTCAGCCTCCAAGGTGCTCAAGTCTAGAAGGCATCATGGAGCATGTAAACGGAAACTCTGATTTTGTGTAGTTTACTTAAAAGCTGTATGTGACAGCAGGCGGTTATGATTTTGGTTTTATTGCTAAATTTGGTAGCCTTAACACTAGTACTGTGTAGCTACAGAAGATGACTAGATCATCACAGGTTGTGAGAATTAATCCTGGATTCATGCCATCAAACTATCAAACCTTTAAACAATTTTAGAGTATCATTTGGATTTTTAAAGCTTTATTTCAACTGAGTACACACTGATACATATCCTTTATTTCTGTTTGCTTAGAGAATAAATGCCTAAGGTAAAAGATTATTACTGCTGAATTTTTCTCATGCCCTTGTTGTTAGTAATTAACTCATCAATAAGTTTATGGATTATAATTACAAACAATAGCAGGCTTTTACACATCTGAGTATATGTAAGTGCCATTATTGTATAAAAATAAAAATTATAAAGGGAGACAAAATGTTTAATTTCAAACTTATATATGCAGTTATTTTTTTATTGCTGATAAATTCAGATAAAAACTAATCTTTATTGGCAGACTAAATGAAAATCCTGAAAAATGAAGACTGTCACAAAATTTAGTCACTTCTTATCAAAAATACACTTCTCCCCTATCATCATGTACACTACATTCAAGGATTAAATTTAAGAGTGACTTACTTTTTTTTTTGCATAGGTCCTTTTATTTAAACACATATTTAGGTTAGAATCATTTCCTAATTCATCTTTTATTCTCCACATTTCAACATGCCAGAAAATGGAATATGCCTTACAAATGTTAGTATAATAGCTATTAGCCTGGCAGTAATAGTCATGGAGTACTGGCTCACATGTGAACTTGGTCATATCTGTGTATATCACTGTCACTTCAGTTGAATAAGGTACACTAACTGTGGTACATTTGTGCTACTACACACCAAGCAATACTTCTCAAAGCAAGAGACATTCATAAGTTCTTTCAACAGAACCATTTTAAAGCAACTAGAATCCATGCATTGTGCAGGATTATGATTAAAATTCAGATTAGGCAAAATACAGTATTGAGCACTTAATAAACATGTAACATCCTCTGAAAGCTCTATAAGTAAATGTTAAACAACTGCTACCATATATTTTCTCTAAAAAGAACCTTGAAAAAGAAAAAAAAATAAACACACAAATACCATAATTGAGGGCTTCAGACAGGTCACTTCTGGTTTATCAAAGAATAATTTTCTTATTAACGTGTTTTCATATTAACATCAATTTGTCAGAAATCTCTTTCTGACTTTGAATAGAACCACAGGTCCTATGTTCGAAGGACCTGTGATTAAACTGAAGCAAAAGTAAAACTGAGTTTTGTCAAATAGAAGGGTATTAAAACTTGCAGGAGTATGGGCTTGGTAAAAAAATAATCCAGAGTGTAGTGTTAGAGCACTCAGGAAGTGCAACCTTACCAGTAGCTCTGAAAGTAGAGAAGACAGTACTAGATGGACATATGCATATCATTAACTCTGAGTTGAAAGTGCTGCAGGACAGTTTGAATGTGAAGCTGTAGAAATGTTTTGATATCTCAATATTTCACTTTTTTGTTATTTTATATGTATATGCAAGAGGGTTAAATAAAAAATATTTAAAAACATCTAAAAGAGATCTCAAATAAAGATGAAAATTTCAAGTAACAAAGAAAGTATTGTGTCATATTTTATTGTGTTTTTCTTAATGGAACATAAAATAATGTGATTCTTTTAACTGGTGGCACTTCAGATTTGGTAAAACTAAAATTTTGAACATTTAATGAATGACAAACACATACCCTCTGAAAATCTGCAAGTAAATCAATTATTTATAAACAATAGCTACCATATATTTGTATCTTCTCCCTGGGAAAAACCTTGAAAAAAAATGCACACAAGTACCATAACTGAAGGTTATAAACAAGTTACTTCTAGTTTGGCAATTTTTATACTCACATGTTAACATACAAATAAAAGTAGCACAGACTAGTTATCATTAAAAAAACACGCTAACAAATCTTTATTACACTTTAGTATGAAGACTTTTCACTTATGTGCTTATACCAATATAGAAACACATAACTTGAGATTCCAGCCAATTTTTATTTTCTTGAAACTGTTTATCATCTGTGCATTATCTCAGTTTTTCCATTTTTCTGCCTGCCTCTTGATGTCTGCATTTGGGCCAATTATTTGCTTCTCAGCAACACCAGTGGGTGGACAAAAAATAAGATGAAAAGTAAAGTCAGTTCATTTGGTAATTTAAATTTTGTTAGAGGCACTGATAGGAGATAATGAAAGTAATGCCATAGTGAAATTATATGATTATTGATAAATCTCAATTATTACTACCCCTTTCCCCACAGATAAACTGAGTTTTGTGTGCATATGTGTGTGTTTTGCTATGGAATGGAACATAAGGGAAAATTTTAAAGATACACAAACACATGCTCAAGGGTATCATACAAATGTACTTTAAGTTTCATTTTGATAAAATCAATGAGATACAAATTTTGTCATCAATTTCAGAGGTCTTTGTATCTAGGTATTTATCAACTAAAATAATCACAATATATTGGGCACTGAGTGAATTTGTCAGCTATGGATTTGCTTCTGAAAAAGCATTTTTACTGTATTCCTACAGTACTCTGAAGACCCTATAGTATGCCATTTTTATTAGTCAAAATAGAATTACAGTTGAGGAGAGAATTGCCAATGAATACTTATAACTTTATTGGATCAAAAGCCTCAAAAAAGATGGAAAAATTCCCCAAAAGTATGCTTAGAAAATTAACTTTAAAACTAATTATGTGAAAAAACAATGCTCCATAAATCCATCATTAAAAACTAAAACAGTGATACACATCCAAGAAAGTATCACTTTTCTCAACTTAGTCTTGAAATAGTCTTCATCAAATATGATTTATATGTACTTTTGTGCTATTAATATTATGCTACAGCAATTATGTTAAGACAATTTTCATTAATTAAGTCCAGTGAAACAAATAGCCTACAGAAAATACCTATCTCTGGAATGTTACTCAAAAAGGCAAAGTGTATAATGTTTAAAATATCTCTAAATGTTTAAAATTGCTTTTTAAACTGACTTCTAGAAAAATTTGCTCCCTGTAAGTTATCATATCTTCTACATCTTTGTAGATAAGCATTTCTTCAATGGACAACAACTTATAGCTATTCAGGCTGAATGTTGACTTGTTCTTAACAGCATTTAACATCCTTAGGGATGTTGTAACTGAATCACTCAAAGAAGAACAAACTGGGAAAATGCGTGCAGTCCACAAACTCAGACATGTCTTGTTACCAGAGAACAGTTCCTCTGTAACTTTAAGATTCCAAACATCTAAGCATGACAGGAAACAGACTCCAAAGAATTGAAGTAACTTTATATCTGACAATGTTTTCACACCCTTTTTCAAGTTGTCTTGCACTCCAAATGCCATAGTGGAATACTTTAAGCATCTATTCATCTTCAAGCTTAAGGAACACACAAAAGAATATGCAGGCAGAGGAGCTTTTGTTATGAGGTGGGAACCACTAATAACGCAGTTCTCCCCAACTGAAACATCAGGCCCCAATCTGGAATACTCCACAACTGAGCCAGGTGCCACAGAACATGTTGAATCCAGTATGCTTTGAATGATACAGGATGTTTTGCCAGAGCATTCTGGTGTATCTGGAAAGATACTAAAAGTTATGGACTGTAAGCCGAGCTCCGACTTTAAACTGTTATCGGAGGTAAAGTAAAACAAATATTCTTCAGTTGTTCCAATGTGATAAAATTTGGAGTTATTAAGAACAACAACATTTAGTGATGTTCCTTGAAGAAGATGAAATATTCTCTGCCTTATTTCTACCAACTCTGACTCTTCTTTAATGACATTTGATGTGTTTCTGGTGTACTCCACAGTTGCTCCAGGTCCCAAAGCCTGTAGAAAGTCACCATAGGCATCTATTTCACAGCTCAGCGTGCCTATTTTTTCATAAAAAGCAAGTAACATTTTTGCTGATTTATGATCCATATAAAATAGGCTATCTGTATAGACATAGTCAAAGTCTAATTTAAGATTGGCAATGTCACCCCCAGCAAAGTCCTGTTGACAAAAATGTCCAGATCTACACACAGCATTAAATTGATACATCTGTTCTATGCTGGGCTTATGAAGGAAACGATGGCAAGACCTGTATTCAAGGTCTCTATGTTTTAAATCATCAAAAGGCTCTAAGACAAATACTCCATGTGTGGTACCTATCGTCAAACTAGAAGGATGAGCTAACGCAGTAAAGCCAGGTTTGTCAAACCTAATAAACTCAAATTCTCCAATACTATAAAGTTCAATATCATCTGCACAGGTAACCAGAATTCCAGGATTCATATGTGAGGGGAAATCAATATACATGGCTAGTTTTAATTCTAACATCTGATAAATAGGGTTACCAAGAGGTAAAGCAGTGAAAATTTTTCCCAGAGCACTTGCATTTGGAAGTCGTTGACTGTAGCCACCTATAAAATTAAAACATAATAACCATTTAAAAACTGTGGTATTGTTTATAAACTTTCAAACCCCAGGGGCATCAGTTACAAATCAAAATATCTCTAAAGATATTTAATATATACCATGTGTTACTGTAAATCAGGAAATAATAATGAACTCTAGATTCAAAATTCCAAGAGAAATTCTCTTGTTGCCATTTGATATAACACAATTTTAAAAACTCTAGGTCAGGAAAAAACTTAAGTATACTGTAGAGCCTATGAAATGTTTTGAATTAAATGTATAATAAATAAAAGGGACAGGGGCAAAAACATGATGTTGTATCTACATTTTTTTTTTTTTTTTTGAGACTGAGTCTCACTCTGTCACCCAGGCTGGAGTGCAGTGGCACAATCTCGGCTCACTGCAACCTCCATCTCCTGGGTTCTAGTGATTCTCCTGCCTCAGTCTCCTGAGCAGCTGAGATTACAGGTGTCTACCACCACACCTGGCTAATTTTTGTATTTTTAGTAGAGACGAGGTTTCACCATGTTGGCCAGGCTGGTCTCAAACTCCTGACCTCAGGTGATGCACCTGCCTGGGCCTCCCAAAGGGCTGGGATTACAAGTGTAAGCCACCACGCCCAGACTGTATCTACATTTTAAACAACAAATGTCAACCATGTTTAGACTTCTAATTAAGAACCCACTTCACAGAAAATAAAAGTTATAGAAAACTAATATATTACAGTCACTTGCTTCTTTACAACGTTTTGCTCAATGATGGACAGAACATACAATGGTTGTCCCATAAGATTATAATGGAGCTGAAAAATTCCTATCACCTAGTAATGTTGTAGTCATTGTAATGTCTTAGCACAATGCACTACTCAAGTGTTTGTGGTGCTGCTGGTATAAACAAACCTACTGTGCTGCCAGTTTACTAAAGTATAGCACATATAATTATGGATTGTACACAATACTTGGTAATAAATGACTATGTTACTGGTTTATGTATTTACTATACTATACTTCTGATTGTTTAGAATAAATTCATATGATACATATAAAAAAAACCCTAAGCATAAAATGGCCTCAAGCAGGTCCTTCTGGAAATATTCCAGAAGAAGGCGTTGTTATCATAGAAGATGACAGCTCCTGAACTCTAATAGGGCCACAGAGGTAGAAGACAGTGATACTGATGATTCTGACCCAGTGTCAGCCTAGGCTAATATGTTTGTGTCTTCCTTTCTAACCAAAAGTTTTAAAAAGTGAAAATAAAAACAACAAAATAAACCCTAATGATATAAAGAAGATATTTTTGTTCAGCTGTATAGTGTTTGTGTGTTAAGCTAAGTGTTATTACAATAGAGTCAAAAAGTTAAAAAAAATTAAAAAGTTTATAAAGTAAAAATGTTATAGTAAGCTAAGATTAATTTACTACTGAAGATCAATAATAGATGTAAAGCACTTGGCACATGGTGCATTGTTCAACAAAAGAGAGCTAATAACTTTCTATTTTTTTCTTTTTCCAAAGACCAGCCAATAGTAAAGGTTAGCACTAAGAATTATCTATTTCCAAAAAATAAAAATAAAAACAATTATCTAGCTATGCATTTCCTGATATCTAATTTTTACTAAACTGATAATAACAATAGTTCTCTTAAATAAAATTGTCAATGTGATCTTTTTACGAATTTTTAGTCTTAAAATCAGAACTTGGATGCTTTACTTTGATATCATCTTTACAAAGAATCATTGTTTTATATGTAAATCATAAGAGTTAGAAAGTGCCTTGGAAGCCATGTAGATGAATGATTCTAAAACACTTGTCCCTGGACTGGTGTCAATTCATGACAGTTTTCAATAGCCCCTTAACATATAGAGAAAAACAACAAAGGTTTACATGTAACCAAAATTTTCATACAACTAAATGTATTCAATTTAAAAGGCTATCCTTTATTCTGAGACTATGTCCTTCCTAGTTTTCTGTTTTAAAATGTCTTCTTTTGTGTGATTTTTCCCTTATATATTTACTTGTCCACTCCTTATCTTGTCACATTTCCCTTTTATTTTTAAATATTGTGGCCTTTGGATACCAATAATCACACAAAAATGCAAGATAGAAAGTACCAGGAAAAGTCAAGTAATGATAGTGTTAAACCAGCCTTCTCCCAAAGCAAGAATCTCCACTAAGGGAGGAAGAGCGTTAGGAAAAATAGTTGATACATGCTAGGCTTAATACCTATGATGGGTTGATAGGTGCAGCAAACAACCATGACACACGTTTACGTATGCAACAAACCTGTACATGTATCCTGGAACTTAAAATTAAAATTAAAGGAAAAATCCCCACTAAAGTATTCCTGAAAACTATTCATATTTGAATGAGTTCTGTCTTAGGAAAATAATTTTCTGTACACACAAAAACAAAACAATATTCATAAAAAGTTGATGATATATGTGATCCACAATTTTAAGGGTAAAATTTGTGAAAATCACTATACTACTTACAACCTAAAAAAATCATGAAAATCAGGAAATATTTGTTTTCAAAGCAGAATAACTTCAAAGATTTTTTTTTTTAGATAGAAGCAAAGTATTTTCAAGAAAGAAAAAAGTCTCTAAAGTATTAAAGGTGGAAAACTCAAAAGAAAATGTAAATTAGTAAATTATAACTTTACCAGAGTGAATTAATAGGATGGTAAAAGAATTCCATTTATCTCCATATAGCTTTTCCAAACATTGAAGGGCACAAAGTGTTGATCCTCCATTTCCTTAAAAATAAAGTTAAAAAGCACAATTTATTTCATAGAAACCTACTAAAAGTGTCATGACGGTAAATTTAGGTGTTATATAACTTTAACGATTTGGCTTTCAGCAATAATTAGACAGATATCAAAGGTATTGCCAATAGAACAAAATTAAAATCATCTCATAGCAAACAACCAATCAATAAATTTGCAATGAAACCCAGACAGTAACCCTCAGTAATAAATGATGAGGTAGTATCCTCCCCAAAATAGTAATTATAAGAATAAATTACAAAATCTGCAACACTAGAAGACTGATAAGTATAAACATTGATACAGAGTTACAAATCACAAAGCCCATTTAAATAATTCTCCCAAATGACACAATCAAAAACACAAGTTAGAGTTCCTTTTGAAAAAAGATTTTTAGAACTTGAATTAAAAAAAAAAAACAAATCTTAAATATAATTACCACATTAGTTATCCTGGGCCAGTTACTTAACTCTGGGTACCTCAGATTCTCTTCTATGGAAATAATAAGAGTACTGACCTCATAGTTATAAGGATAAAATAAAAATAACATTCACTAATTAGAATAACGCTAATGTCACATGCAGATATCCTATCTCTGGTATCAAGGTGCTTCAAGTTTTAGTAGAAAGCACCTTGAAGCACATAGAAAATAGCCTTCAGAAAAAAAGCATTTATTTCTATTTGTAACAGAAGGTCAAAGGGCAAAGTTGAACTAAACTAGGGTTTTCAAATAGATGTTTAATAATATTTAAACCATGTGACAGTGTTATTTTGCATTCTGCATTATATCCCCAAAAGGCCAAGAGTATTTTTCCCCCATTTGCTTTCTTCATGTTAATTGTTGGAAAAACTGTGGAGCTGGGAGGACCTTGAGGGCTCCACTGATAAGGTCCAAAAGAATATTCCTATCTGAGTAGTGTAAATTTCATTAAAACTAAAAAAATTATCTTTTAAGTAACATTCTAGAAGTTGTTCAAGGTAAGTCATAATGGGTAAGAACAGTTGATATGCTCTGTTCTACAAATTTTAAAGTATGTGGCTGTAGGTAGAGATATGTAGCCTGTAAACTGTAAGCCACAGAAAAGCTTTTCTTCAATGATTATTCTGCTTAGGGTATATATTGTAAACCTGACTATAAAGCACGTACCAATTTTGGCTCCAGCAGGATCTACAAAAACGTGATACTGAACTCCAAGGGGTAACTCCTTTCTTTTCAGCTTTTCTGACAGCTGTTGATTGTAAGCAAGTTCCTGTTTTTCATCAGCTGCTGTTATTGCAACTATGTCCCAGAATTCTCCAGGCGTTACCACTTTGCCTATTTGGAAAAAGCAAGGAAATGACAACAAAAATTATCAGAATTTTCTAGCTGTCACAGGTTTGCCTATTTAGAAAGACGAAAAAGAAGATAACATTTATTATCATCTTCCAAATGTATCTTTGGCTTTTGAGAGCTAGGGAATAATTAGTGGTGCATTAGTATAAATCAAAATAGTTATAATAAGGACTGCTCACAAGTTCCTTTTTTTTTTTCACTCTCTTTTGATCATTCCCTCCTTTTATGGTCTACCATCCCATTTATTTATAAATTCTGAAAGATATAATTTTTCTTGATTAAGAGAGCTACTTTCACTTGCCAAAGACTATTACCTCAATTCTTCAATAAGATGAAGAAATATAAATAAATCTCCAGTTTTGCAAATCAATTCTTATATATCAGGGCCACTTAGTGTTAGGTGATTAAGAAAGACACAACCCGAAGATCCATTCCATTAATGTTGCTATTTATAAATGTAGGTACTTTATTTTCTATTACTTTAAGATGAACCATGCAAACTTACATAGGCTGTTAGAATATAATATAAAATTCTGGATAACAGAGGGTCCCTACTCTCTAATGACCTCTTTAAAAGACAGTCTGCACTTTTAGTAGACAGTTGGAATCTCCTTATTGATAAACAAAATGATTAAGTGTTTTAATTAGTTAACAAACAGAACTTGTCAGCTAGAATCTAATAGTCGTGAACATTTTACTGTTATCCAAGTATTAGTCCCAGTATTTGTTAGTCACTGCATCAAAAGTCTAATCACTTTTATTAGACAGTTGTACAGGGATTAAGTGGCATAGCCAATTTTCTGATGACAAATTTCTCCCTTTTAATGTTTAATCCATAATTCCTCCATGTTCTGTTTCTCCCTCAACGAGTGCTTACATTACAGGAGTAGGTGAAGGTAATTTAAACCGTGAAGTATATAGGGGGTTAAGATCTACTCATAAAGGTCTAAATACTGTGCTTCAGATCTTTTAGATTTACTGAAAGTAACTTTTATTAACGAGCTAACCAATGTATAATTTCACTAGTCAGATTTTTTAGTCTTCTTCCTCCGCCCTTATTTAATATCTACTAAGAATAAAGTCAGCAACAAGCATAATGTCAAGCAGGGACAGTGAAAAGAATAAAAAACTCAGAAGGATTATTAGCTAGCTACTCCTGAGCCAGCCACAGGCCTGCAGATGAGAAGCAGACGGGAAGTGACAGTCCAACAAAACTCCTGGCACTCAAAAGCACCCTCCCTCTTCATTGCCCGGGAGAACTCAGGTTCCTTCTCTGGTACCTCTCAGCTCGGAAAACCTCCGCAATTTTCGCTGGGTGGCTTCTCTCAGCGATACTTCCGGAGGGTCCCGAGCAGCTGCCATAGCCCCACCTTCTCAGAGCCCGCGCCGCAGAGCACGCATGCGCCCTGGAGTGCTCTGCGGTACGATTGTTTCTGACCCGCCCCTTACGTGCGTCGCTAACATAACCACGCCCCTGGAGCGCCTTGGCCGGCACCCGGAAAACCTTGATGGGTTGAATGTGGATCTTGTCTTGTTTCTCTAGCAACTGTCTCAGGAGCAGATGGCCACCCAGCGATTTGTCTGACTGTGTTGGGTCTGGGCCGCTTGTTTCCAACTCTTAAGGGCTTGCAGCCCAGTAGACCCGGTGAGTGATTCAGGTTGGATAACAAAATTGTTAGAACCGACCCGCTAAGGATAAGGCGAAACTACAATCTAGCCTCCCAACTTTCACCTCAAAGGCGATTCGTCCTAACTGGTAGTTTGTTTCAGCCGGGAGAAGTTCCCCAGTAGATCTTGATGGAAGATTTCTCCGTCTCTCCCCTTTCCCCCGCCACCCCAGGTCATCTAGAGTCATCTGCCCCCGACCCTGGGTCATGTTACCTACACAGTCTGAATATTTAAAATCTCTGTTCTTTTTAAGAACATTAAGTTTGTGGTTCCTAGAGAGTGAGCCACCCCACCCCTCTGTTTATTCTTAGTGGAGTACCCACGACAATCTCCCAGATAGTGATTTTGGAAATTGTATACAACTCAATCCACAACCATGCTCCAAACATTTCTGGTATTTTAGTTTCTACTCTGTCATTCTTTTGTATATGCAGATTAATCTAGAATGTTCAATAACGTTCTTAGGAATAAGTTAGCCTTATTAGGTGTGTTTTTGGTATCTATGTAGAGGTGTTCCTATTGTAGAACACCAAATTTATTAGTTTTACAGATTGATCGCTTCATCTTTACACAGAAGAAAATTGAATCAGAGAGAATGGTGACTTGGTCAAGGTATCACAATTAGTAAGTAATAAAAGCTTTAAGAAATATATTTCAATCCCAAACCCAGAACTTGTGCTATTTCACCATACCGTTTGGTTTTTTGAGAATTGTGTTTATCAATGGCTTCATTAGGTACATAGGCATTCAGGGCACCATAAACTCTTGTCATAAATTTACTTAGTTTTTATTTTCAGACTTGTTATTCAATCGTGTTCTAGTAGTGGAAGCATTTGGGTAAAATGGCAGATTAGATTACTCTTTTATAGTTTTATCATTTAAAACTTTTTATTGATAAAAAAAAAGTACCTTACTGAAGAACATTTAGAAAATACAGAGACTTGAGTAAGAGTAGTAAGCAAAGGAGAAAGTAGCAAGAGAAGGTCAGAAAGGAACAAGGAGTCACAGAAAGAATTTTGGTTTTTACTCTTGAAGGAAACAAAGCCTTCCTTGAAGGAAACATGGTTATGAAGTGACTTGCCTTATGTTTAAAGAGATCACTCAGAGATAAGAGAATCGATTATAATGGGGGATAGGGGAAAGACAGAAGCAGGTAGACTTGTTTGGAGGCTACTGCAATAATGCAGGTGAGAGTTGGTGAAAGCTTGGCCAGATGGTAGCAGGATGGTGAGAAGTTGGTCAGATTCTAGATATATTTTTTAAGACAAAAACAATAATGATGGAATTAATGGGTGTGGAGTGTAAGACAAAAAGAGGAGTCAAAGATGACTGCCTTGGGATGGGTTGGTCATCAATTGAGAGGGATACGTTTCTGATTGAGGAAGGTTGGTGGGGTAATAGACTACAGAATTTGATTTTGGACATGTGAAATAAACAGATGTGTATACAGTGAATATGTAATGGAAGTTTGTGTGTGTATGTGTCTGTATGCATTACACATATGAGTCCAGAATGCAGGAGAGAGGTCTGGGCTAGAGATGTAATTTTGGGAATTGTCAGCAAGTAGATAGAATTAATTTTAACACTTGAACTAGGTGAGGTCCCAAGGGAATGAAGGTCAGCAGAGCCTATATGTTTGGGGTCTGTACATTCTAATAAGGTGAAATAAACAAGGAAGAAGTAACCAAGTAAAAAATACAGTGATAACAACCGTGAGGAGACAAACAGAGTGATATGTCAGATTCTATCATATAGAATATTAAATAGAATATTTCTTGGTTCTGGGAAGATACACAGAATATTAAATAGAATATTTCTTGAATTTGGGAAGGATGGCCATATAAATGGGATATTATTTTTTCTCAACATGACTATACCATGCAGTCAAAATTTGCTGGAAATATACCATATTATCAGTTATGGCTTCTGTTCTCTACTTCTCTCAAATTTTCATTAAGATTATTTTTTAAGTAAAAAATAAAAAATACTGTATATATGAGTGAGAGTAAATTCCTTGGAAATTGATTGTTGGGGGCAGAGAAAGTCTAGGGATTTTATTTAAGTTCATATTCAATATAATAAAATAGTATGATATGATTGTTTAACATCTTAAGCTACCAGAGTATTATTTTATTAGAGTATTTGCCACAGAGTTTTTCCAGGTATTTACCAGAATATTATTTTACCAGAGTAAAATATATCAGTCCAGGCAAACTTTAAGTCCATTAATTCTGTACAAATCAAACACCCAGGAAATAATCTGTTTAGTTTTGGATTCCACATTTTTAAAAAGACATTGAACATACTAAACTATAATAAATTGAAAAATTAGATTCTGTGGAGGCATTTGAGCTTTATATTTCTTGGAGGAGAGTAGAGAGTACCTGAAGAGCTGCCATAAGGAAGAATAATACAGACTTTTTTTAAAAGAACTTTCTTGAGGTACAGGTTTAGAACATTTTCATCCCTCCATTAAAATGCCTTCCAACCCATTTACAGTTAATGCCAGTTACATTTTTTTTTATTACTACCAGCATTACTATGACTGTTGTCTGGAAATTATAGAGAAGCATATTTTAATTTTCCCCCTTTCTTTATATGAGGGAGTTGAAGCCAAATGAATAGGGTCCTGGATTATGTACTGTGGAGCTCACTGTGCATTTTGTGGTCAAGACAAGCTAAGGCTGTACTTATTTCCAGTGCTTATGCTTCATGGCTCTGTTTAACCACTTGCTTCCTCCTGCTACTCTTCTTGACATGCAGAAAAAGCAAAAGTTCTCTTTTTGCAGTTTGTTTTATTTGAATTTATTTACTCAGCTAGCCTGCTGTCAACTTCTTAAATATTTTTTTTTCTCACTATGTCCTCTTGAAGGAACTCTTATACCCCTCAACTTTCTGTAGTGCAGGGAAACATTCTCCCATCCCTGAACTTATATTATACTTCCTCCCTTAGTATTCTGTAGATTTTTTTTCCAAATGGAATTCCCTGGTAGTGTAATCATAATCTACTTTGTCCAAATATCAGCATGAGGTTTCAGGGAGGGGAAGGGGACAGAGAGAGGGCAAGTGCTTGAAGAATATAAATTAGTAGAGTCAAGAACTAAATTTTAATTAATGTAATACAATATTTATGACACTTAAGAGAAAGGTATTAATGGCTTCATTTTCGGAGATCCAAAATCTGTTGTATGAAAGCTAACCAAGGAGTGTTTGGGGCTAGAAGAAATATTTGTTGTGCTAATTTCCTTATTAAAAAGTGATTTCTGTGCGGATTATTTTCTGTGAATATTTTGATTGACTTTGGCTGTTTAATATCCATTTTCTGGCTCATTACCTTTTAGTTTTTTTAGGTTTATGCTTTTGCAGTATACAAGTTGGAATAAAAATAGAAATTGAAAAATGGTGTCTCACAAAAGCTTTTTTTCTGAATAGAAGTATATAGCCTTCTAAAATTTAAAAAGTCAATACATTTAAAGAAAACTAATCATAATTTGTCATTTGCAAGCATAGAGAATATGAGGCCATGAAAATATAATGTTTGGAGCTATCAAGGTTATTTAGATTAACTCATAAATGCGCTATATTCTATGTTCATTTTGTAGGACACATGTACTGGTCAGACGTTCTACTAGATTCTCTCCTTAATTTTTTTTTTGAAAATATATTTTTTTATGTGATATAAAATCATGGCAATTTTTAAATATTTTTTAAGACAGGATTTTTACTTTTAGAGACAGCCTGTCACCCAGGTTGGAGTGCAGGGGCAGATCATAGCTCTCTTCTGGACTCAAGCGTTCTGTTGCCTTGGCCTCCCAAAGTTCTGGGATTACAGGCATGAGTCACTGCACCGGCCCATGGCAATTCTTTATCAAAACAGTATTTACTTAAAAAATTTGTTATCCAAATAAAAAGTATTAAAAAAATATAATTTCTTTATTTTGTTAATAGCTATGAGCTTGATATGTTGCAGATATTCTAAACTAAAAATAAAGTTTGTAATCACAATATGTATAAAATATTACTGATTAGTGTCCTTACAATTACATTTTCTAAAAACTAAAACTTTTAATTCTTATTTTATGGTTTGATTTTATATGCAGATATTTTAACAGCTGTTGTGACAATTCTGAAGTCTAGTATTCAGATTTCCATTTAATATCATATATAGTACATGCTTATAAAATAAATTACTTTTCTGTAGACGATCAAATCTGTTAATATATTATTATTATTATTTTTTTTTAATTTTATTTTTTATTGCATTTTAGGTTTTGGGGTACATGTGAAGAACATACAATATTGTTGCATAGGTACACACGTGGCAGTGTAATTTGTTGCCTTCCTCCCCTTCACCTATATCTGGCATTTC